>SOPF01025833.1:0-54788 GCA_012979155.1 Hypericum perforatum
CCCTTCTGGGTTTGTGTTCTTTATCTTTCATTCGTTTGCTTCATTGGTTGTGTCCTTTAACGTTGTAGTAAAATGGAAGCTCTTGTTGATATTATTGACATTACCAATAAAAGTCCGATTTTTTTTTGTGTTTTGCATTTCTTTCCCAAGCAACAAATTAAGAAACAAAGTGGGACGGAAAATTACGAAAATAATGGAACTGATTTATTTACAAATAAAATTTTATGGATCCGAAGATATGAGGAATTTGTATTCAAAGTTATTCATTCGAGAAAGTTTCTTGAATCTAATAAAAAAAATGAGAACATTAGAAGAGCACCACACTCACCTAAGGTAACTCTAGAAATCAACATAACATTTAGGCACCAACAAAATATTACATTTAGTTTTCTTACTACTTATAGTCTTAAGTTAATAACATGGGTTTACAAAATTAACAATATCTAAAAGGTTCAATGCCACTAAACTAAAACCTAAATATAATTTTTGCCCACTTATCAAAAACTAAAATATAATTTTGTCCCATTGAATTTCCACGTAACAACTGTGTTATGCATAAATTTCTAGGAACTTGAAAATGTGAGAAATTTGTATTCAAGATTATTGGACTCGAGAAATTATTTGTATCTGATGATAAAAAAATAGTATAAGAAGAGAATCACACTCATGAAACCAACATTTCATTTAGGCACTAACTAAATCTTACATTTTTTTATTATTTATATAATCCTAAGTTATTAACATTTACAAAATTAAAATAGGGAAAAGTACACTTAGGTACCTTGTAGTTTCACCGATTTTCACTTGGGTACCTTGTGTTTTTTGAACCGTAGAACATGTCCAAGTTATGAAAATTTCCATCACGGACCGGTCCCGATCTCCGGTCCGCATTTTTTTATGAAACGACGCCATTTCGCGTCCTACATGGCGGTCCACGTGGTTGTCAGCAAACTTCATTTTAATACCAAACAGTTTACACTATATCTAAAAAACCCCTCTCTTCTCTCTCCTCTCCTCCTCCTCTCTCTCCTCCTCCTCCTCTCTCTCTCTCTCTCCTCCTTCACTATTCGTAGCCTTCCCTCTCTCCCTCACCATCTTCTTGTTGTTGTAGACCATCTGGCCCAAGTACATGGACAAACCTCAGGCTACTCCCCATCTTCAGCCGAGCCCCAAATGTCCTCCCGTGATGATCGAGCTGGTCCACGTCGAGCCACCTACTGCTACCAAACAATATCCAGCTTTGCACGAGCGTGGAGGCCATTGCAAACCCAAACACCAAGAAGAAGATCACCAGGGACCTCGCATAATAGGAACAAGAAGCTCCTCCGGTGGTGCCATTGGTTGCCGAGGTAGGGCCAATCCAGTGACGGCGATTTCTGCAGCGAGGGAATCTCCCTATCGGTAGTCCTCAGGAGCGGCTACAGTTTCTCTTAAAGCGGAACCTGTCCCAGATCGATCGGAAACTCCTGCTAGTAGTGAAGGTGGCAGCCTCTTCGCCGCCGTTGGCGGCGGTGATAGGCAGATATTCGTCGATCTCCAGTGGGGGGATTAGGGACATTTTGGGGATTAAAATTTATGGTCCTTCTTTTTCTACCTTTAACAAATTTATTTTCCCTTTTTCTTTTGGGCTCTAATCAGGAGAAGTCATTTTTAAACTTAGCTCTCTTTTTCTCTAAAGTTTGTCTTCCGAATTGGTGAGGGAGAGAGGGAAGGCCAAGAATAGTGAAGGGCAAGAGAGAGAGTCGAGAGGAGGAGAGAGGCGAGAGAAAAGAGAGGGGGTTTTTAAATAGTGTAACAGTTTGGTATTAAATAAAATTTGTTGTCAACCACGTGGACCGCCACATAGGACGTGAAATGGCATCGTTTCATCAAAAATACGCGGACCAGAGATCGGGACCGGTCCGTGATAGAAATTTTCATAACTTAGACCTGTTCTACGGTCCAAAAAATACAAGGTACCTAAATGAGAATCGGTGAAACCACAGGTTACCTAAATGTACTTTTTCCATTAAAATATAAAAAGTAAGGTAAATTATCCTGAGGTTCTTGATTAATTCTCGTATTTGTATTAAGGTCCCTGGCTTATTAGGATTTGGTCTAAAAGCTTTACTCTACAACAAAATATTAGTTTTATTCGCTAGTGTTAATATTCAATTTTTTATTTTTTTTTCATGTTAAATGACTTCTATACCCTCTGACAAAAAGACAAAAAACTCAAATATTCTTCCCGACCCAACCATATTCTAAACTTTTTGATGATGTCGATACGAGATGCCTCTACCGAATCAGGGACCCGGTCAAGCTCCAAGAAGACCGGTGTGGTACCATCCTCTAAGATCAATACCGCCCATATCACCCTTTATGAGTGAACCCCGCTGTTAGATTCATGTTGGATCCGAACAAGCTCGTTCCTCCGGTAAGACCCGGCAACCATATCCACATTTATCCAGATCTATCGATGGCGAGGAAATTGTTGAAGTATGGAGTCTAATGGTACCTTCGCAAGGTTGATATGTCGCTTGGTATGCCCCTGGACATAGACATTAGGTCAAACAGAGTTACCAAATCTTGGTATCACTTGCTTGCTTTATTTTGTTCCTTTTTGTTTCGCTCGATCAGGATCGTGTGTGTGTTGTTGAAGGTTCACTCGTGTGCGTACTTTGGGTCTCGGTTGTAAGAATTTGTAACAGTGATCACTAAGTCGGCTTCTTTATCCTTGGAGGTCTATCATCAAAACTTTAGCGATCAGAGATTCTCTGGGAGATACGGAGCCCTCAAGAGGCTCGTGGATGAAAACTCAAGCCATTACTTTTCTTTCCCTCTCCCAATATCTAAATAATGCCACCCGGACCCCCTTTCACAACAATCATTCCTTCATTCAGCTCCATGTTAGAATCTTTATAGAAAGAGAAGTTTGGAAATGGGTTCGATGGAGAAAGAAGTAAAACGACCCCTTTTGGAAGAAGGCCCTAGTACATCAGGTCTTCTTGTATTTTCTGATTTCTTGAAGAAATTTTAAATTTCGTTTCTTTAATCTTTAATAGAAGAAATTCCTTATTTGGGTTTGGCTAGGATTGTCTTATTCTTTTTCTGGATCGGGATTGAACTTGATTTTTCTTTTTGGTTGATGGGTACCATTGGAAGTCGACAATAGGCTCTTACATGTTTCCATATTGATATTTCTTTTGATCAACTAGTTGATGCTTGAGTTGTCGATGAGCTTGAATGGTAAATTTGCTTAACACCAGATCTACTGACAACTAAGACGAGGAAGAAGAAGATGGCACCAAATCGAAGACCAAGACTTCCCATCGTTGCTTCATGTTTTGGATTATAGTCTGGGTCGAGATTCTTGAATGTTCTTTGTTTTTGTGAATTTTTTGGGTTTAATGCTCTTGTTGTTCAAATGATGAAGATGGTCATTTTTTTAATTTTTTAAAGGTATAATATGCATTTTCATGACAAAATTAAAAAAAATGAGTGTTGATGTCATCGAGGAATCTCTGACCAATAATTCATTATAGATCAGAGATCTTAGATCAAATTCTTTGATAAAACAAGGATCCTATCACAAATACGGGCATAAGTCAAGAACTTAAAGATAATTTACCCAAAAAAGATCACGACCACTAAAATAAAACATAAATATGGATGGACCTACTACCACTAAAATAAAAAATAATATAACCCTAACATGGGATAAGATTAAGTCCTATAATACTATATTCAAGATGTTCCTAGTCCAAAAGAAAGAAGAGCAAACATGGAAAGAAGGAAAACCTATAAGGAAAAAAGACGCACGTGGAACACCTGTAAAAAAATAGAGACTTTTGAATATTTTATTACTTAATTAGAATACCAAAATCACAAATTATAATAAAATTTAGGGAAAATTAGGCTAAGGTCCTTGTATTTTGGGAATTTAACGGGTGTCGTCCCAACTGTTTAAAAACTACTCCTTGAATCCCTACTATTTATAATAACATAGTAGTTTGGTCCCTCATTCCAACGCCGAAAATATTTCCGTCCAAAATCTCACCCAGTTGGACTATTTTACTCTTCTTCCCAAAATCTGAAATTTATTACACTCAGCCTCTCCAAACTATCATCTTCACCACCACATTCCTGTACATCTAACCATCATCTTCCCCTTTGCCGTTTTACCCATGCATCCACCCTGGCAACACCCGATTCGCTCTCCCAGTCCCGTCCCCATCCTTCCCACCATCGTCCAGTCCCTAAATCAACTTCAGCATCTGAAATCTTTAGTCGTTTCATCAGGGAGTGTGATATCTAACCAAAATTTGATGGAATTCCCAAATTCCCAAATCTCAAAACCCTAATTTCCACTAGCACGGATCCCACCCACTGCCGGCCAATTTCGCTTCGGAGTTACACCCTGTATCGCATTTGGCTTGGGATGAGCAGGAGACAGGGGCGCATTGTGCAAAACACGGTAGCCAGTGGCGTTTAACACCGGCTGATTCCTGTGCCTCCATTTCAAAACCCTAGGAATACTCCCCGAGGGGGACGCACCACTCGATCGTCATCTCAGATCCTGGCTGCCACTCGGAAAGGCGACACTCCAGGGCAGGGGTAGGGCGAAAGGGAGGAGAAGGAAAGCGATCAACTTGGAGGACACGACGTCGTTGTAGCCAATGCCATTTCCGAGAACAAGGAGAAAGCTCCAGTGGCTTAGAGATCGAAACCGACACAGAAGAACCTTTTCAAGCTATTTCGCATTTTACTTTTACTCAAAAATAGAAATTTAGCTTTTTCTTCATTAGGAGGTCGACAGTTGAGACTTTTGGGATTAAGGACGGAGAGGAGACCTTTAATTTTTATTTGATTCGAAGGCTTAACGGAAACTAAATGCAACTGGATTATTTCTTTAATTTATTTTATGGGAAAATTGTTGTGTATCTCTTAGGGAAGGAAGTAGAAGGAGAAATTTTTGGTAATTTTGGGGTTTTGTAGTAAATTTAGAGTTGTGAAATTAGGATTTCGGATCGATTGGAATTAGCTTGTGTGGTACATACCAAGGTTTTAAAAAATGTGGTCTGATCGGTAGTCTGACCGGTCGGACCACGAATCGCCTTCCATACTGTCCCGTTTTAAAAAAAAAGGCTACCTTGCGAACGGCCTGAATTCTGGTCGGACCAGACGATTCGTCTAGAAAAAATATATTTTCCAAATGGTTTTATCTTCGATTTGAGATTATCTGTCTATATAGATACTTTATTTGGTATATTTTATAAAAATTGGTATGTTTATATGTTATTTTTTAATCTATAGCGTTATTATTAGTTTATTATATAAATTATATACTTATATATCTATATATATTTCAAAAAATAAAATAAAAAATCTGGTCCGACCAATGGTCGTACTACTCGACCTCCGGTCATTTTTAAGAACCTTAGTACATACAAGACATTGGGCCCTTTCTAGAATATTATGAGTGGAACTCGCCGTTTTGACCAAGTCCAACTCAGAATAGGAAAATACTTTTTTCTCTCTCTCCCTAAACAAGAAACATTGACTAATTTGCATTAATGAACAACGGTCCAATTAGGAGAAGACGCTCCTTTTTCCCCATCTTTCTCCTCTAAACAGGAAATTTAGAGAACCTCGTAACGGTCGAATTGAAGGAGGACATGTCTCTATATAAAGAACTACTTCCCACTCTTCTTTTACATATATTCCATAGTCTCTCTCTCTCTCTCTCTCCATCAAAACCCAGAAATTAATCAGTTTTTTTTCTTGAGCCACCACCAACAATGGCTATGGATCGTCAGCTACTCCCCAGCCCTCTCCCCGACGAGGCCACCGCTATCACCTTCATCGTCGCCGAGAACTTCCGAGCGTGGGACTTTCTCGGCCAAAGAGAAAGGGTGGTAACCAACTCCACCATCACAATCTCCGAGTTCGTCGCGCCCGGGGCCCACCCCATCTCGACCCACGTGGGTGTTCCAGACTCTTCGGATGATGGCAAGTGCATCGCGGGTGCCATTCTCCGCCGGAGCCTTGCAATGCCGGCGTGGAGCGACCGGTTGTTCGTCTGCGTTCTCATGTCGGACTCAGACGAAGAGGAATTGGCGGGTCAGGGGCGGTTTGATCTGAAGTTCACGGTGTTGTACGGGACGAAAGAGGAAGTGGCGGAGGACGAGGCGGTGGCGTGGGACCTGCTCGGCGGCGGACCGGTTATGGAGGTTTTGAGGGCCTGCAAGCCGCCCATTCCACGACGGAGGATGGTGCCGGAGAAGAAGAATTGCGAGATATAGTTTAGTTTAGTTCCAGCTTTGGTCGTTGCCTTTCTGGGTTTGTGTTCTCTCTCTTTCATTAGTTTGCTTTATTGGTTGTGTCCTTTAATGTTGTAGTAAATTGGAAGCTATTGTTGATATTATTGACATTACCAACAAAAGTCCGAATTTATTTTTTGTGTTTCGCATTTCTTTCCCAAACAACAAATTAAGAAACAAAGTGAGACTGAAAACTACGAAAATAATGGAGCTGATTCATTTACAAATAAAATTATACGGATCCGAAGATATGAGGGATTTGTATTCAAAGTTATTCACCGGAGAACATTTCTTGAAACCAATAATAAAAAAGAGAGCATAAGAAGAGCACCACACTCATATATAGGATAACTCTAAAAACCAATATTTCATTTAGGCACCAACAAAATCTTACATTAAGTTTTCTTATTATTTATAGTCTTAAGTTAATAACATGGAATTACAAAATTAACAATATAAAAAAATTCAGTGCCACTAAAATAAAACCTAAATATAATTTTGGCCCATTGAATTTCCACGTAAAAACAGTGTTATGGATAAATTTCTAGGAACCTGAAAATAAGAGAAATTTGCATTCAAAGTTACTTGACTCAAAAAAGTTTTTGGATCCTGTGATAAAAACAAATAGCATAAGAAGAGAATCGCACTCATATTGAATAACTATAGAAACCAAAATTTTATTTAGGCACCAATTAAATCTTACATTTATGTTTTTTTATATTATTTACATAGTCCTAAGTTATTAACACTTACAAAATTAACAATATGAAAAAGTATCACTACCACTAAAAATTAAACATAAATATGGACGGACCCACTACCACTAAAATAAAACATAATATAACCCTAACATGGTCCAAGTTGCAACTTGGATTTACATTGTCTTAGGTTCAAAAGTTCAAGACTTATTAATGATTTTTTTAAACGAACAATAGAGCAAATATATTAGATGGGAAAGTCCGTGAATAGGAGCGCGGAAAATAGCCCAATCCAGATCAAGAACTAAAAATTTACGTTAACGACTAAACCAATTCACCACCTGATTTACCTCCCTAGGGATCCAAACAATTTAACTATGAGTTAAAAGAGCTAAAGAACGCATAAGCTCAATTACCAAGAATTCAACCTACCAGGCTAGAACCAGATCATTATAAGTTAGAAAAGTACAAGCTATTCTACAATCCGACTTAATAACGATACTCATCGTCCGAAAGCTATTGGGCACAAGAGAGATGGCTAGCTGAATTATCTGGAGTTCCGCTTCCAAAGAAGAAGAAGCGCACAAAAGTAGAGAATGACCTCTTATAATGAGGTCTTAATAGTCTAGCGATGAATGTTAATCCAGCTCGTGAATGGGCACTATCAATGAGGCATCGCAATGAGCTTCATGTCGCCAGTTAAAGGGGCCGCCCATGAAAAGGTGGTACGAGGAGCTTTAATCCTTGGGGAGTGTGCCTGCAAAAATTCATTGCAGAGAGCATATGCATGGGAAGCATTACAACTGGGATCAATCTTCACACATTCAAACAAAAGTTTATTCTTAGCTTCCCAAATATGCGAGCAAACAAATAATGCATGACACCAAATTGGATGTATCCGAAGACTTCAAAAAATCAAGCAGGTTGCCAAGCCACATCTCAAAGTTTGGACATGTATAATCCGGAATACGAACTTCCATCAAACAAGCAAACCAAGTTGTTCTAGTATGAGAACATTTAAAGAAGAGGTGCAAGATAGATTCTGAAGAGTCATAGAAAACTGAGCAGAGATCAAATCTACTAAAGTATCTCTTGAACAAGTTCTCTGCAGTAAGAAAGTATAAAGGAAAAGAGTTTGGAGAGGAACGGGAGAGAGTGTTTAGTGTTGACACAGCTCAGGAACATGGCTGTACACTCCGCGACACCACCACCACCACCTACTAACGTACGCAATGTCCCATTGGCACGGATGAAATTGAGTCTGATGATACACTAGATGTGAGAGGAGGAGCCCAGGGTGTTCGGGGACGAGGCCGAGGAGATAAAGGACGATGTATGAGAAGAGAAGTCTATAGAGGAGAAGAGAGAGGTGATAGGCGTGTATATTAACATTTCAAGATGAATATTGAGAAATTCAACGGGGATGTGGACGTAGAAACTTTCCAGAATTGGCTGGATCCGGTTGAAAAATATTTTGATTGTATGGATCTAACTGAGGAGCAGAAGGTTAATTACATAGCCTTCAAGTTAGAATCCGGAGTAGTTGTTTGGTAGAGGAAGGAACAAGAGACAGGAGAGGCCCCTATTCGTGACTGGCCATCGATGGAGCAATCCTTAAGATCACGATTCCTTCCTGTGGACTATCAACAGTCTTTGTATCTTCAGTTCTTGTTATGTTCACAAGGAAATCATTCTGTGGATGAGTACACTACTAAGTTTATGAGGCTAGCTGCACGGAATGACATAAAAGAGAATGAAGATCAGCAAATAACACGTTACATCGATGGCTTAAATTATGAAGTGAAAAGAAAGATGGAGTTTGACACTTTCCTTTATTTCCAAGATGCGTGTCATAAAGCAAGGAAAATAGAAGTGACCCTTAAGAAGAAGAATATATTCTTGCCACATTATTCGGGACTAGGCCAGCCTTCAACTTTTCAAAGAAGTGTAGGTGAGAAGAGTGCGATGCAAGCAATTGAGCTTAAGATTGCAACTAAACCTAAGACTATCTCAGAAGGTTCACAAAGGAAGGGAAAGGAAGTGGAAGGCACTACGGTCATATGGTGCTATACAAGTGTAACAAGGTGGGACACAAGTCAAGCAAATGCCCTAAGAGGAAGTTTGTTCAGGTGTGCAAAGGAGGAGGAAAAGATCAATCCGAGTCTTTGTACTATGCCCCATTGGAAGAGAGTGAAGAGGAGAAATCTAATGATCAAGAAGAAGGAGAGGAAGAGTATTGTGGAGTGATTTAGAAGGTGGCATTGACTACAACCAAGAAGGAGGACTCCCAAAGACATAATTTATTTTGCACGAGGTGCCATGTTTTAGAAAATGTGTGCAAAGTGATCATAAATGGTGGGAGCCAAGAGAATTTGTGAGCAAGCATGTTGTTGACAAGCTTGACCTCAAAATCACACCTCATCTAGCTCTATACTCCGTCGGTTGGGTTCAATCTGGATGTAAGATAAAGGTTAAGTTAAAGTGCATAGTCCCATTTCTATTGGCAAATTCTCAGATGTTGTAACATGTGATGTGTTAGAAATGGATGCTTGTCACATCTTATCGAGATTACCTTACAAGTTTGACAACCAAGTGATTCATAGGGTGAAAGAGAATACCTACAAAGTGAAGAAGGGCAACCAACAGTTCACCCTCCTCCCAAGGAAGCCAAAGCAAGGAAGAATGTAACTCAATAGTGCCATGCAAGTCGTGTCTCTCATGACTTCGACTAAGGTACTTCTTACCTCAATCAAAAAAATTTGAGCTTGTCATGTTTTGATAATGAAAGAGGCTGAAGTGCATAAGGAAGATTCCAAAATAAACCTTCTTGACCAGATTAAAGAACTACTCGAACTCTTCCATGAAGTTGTACCTAATAAGTTATCGAAAGGTTTTTCCCTCGTGAGGGACATACATTAGTAAATAGATTTGATCCCGGGTGCAACCTTACCTAATGGCCTCATTATAAGATGAGTCCATGCAAGAACTAAATACTAAGGGAGCAAGTCTAGGAGTTATTGGAGAAAGGATATATGCAAGAGAGCTTTAGTCTGTGTGGAGTCGCAGCCCTCTTGGTTCCAAAACACGATAGCTCATGGAGGATGTGCGTGGACAGTTGTGACATCAACAAGATAATGGTGGGGTATCACTTTTTAATTCCGTGTTTGAATGATATGCTTGATAGTTTATGTAGAGTTATGATCTTTTCGAAGATACATTTGAAGAACAGATACCACCTGGTGACAAGTGGAATACAGCCTTCAAAATGAAGGATGGACTATACGAATGGCTTGTCATGCCCTTCAGATTGACTAACGCTCCAAGTACCTTCATGTAGTTAATGTACCAAGTCATGAAGCCTTTTCTAGATCAATTTATGGTTGTTTACTTCGATGACATTCTTGTCTACAGCAAATCTGAGGAAGAGCAATTTGATTACTTGAAGCAAGTGCTTGATGCCCTAAGAAGCAATAATCTGATCGCGAATTTAAAGAAGTGCATTTTCTAGAAGGAGAAATTATTTTTCTAGGCTTCATTGTGGGAAAAGATGGAGTTTAAGTTGACCAGGCCAAGATATAAGCTATCCGCTCGTGGCCAATACCTTAAAATACAAGTCAAGTTTGAAGGTTTCTTGGCTTAGCAACTTTTGACTGCAGGTTTATATGCAATTTCAGCTTAATTATGGCTCCTCTCACTTCTTTGTTAAAGAAGCAATCCAAGTTTGAATGGAATGAAGAGGCGGGAAAAGCTTACGATGAATTGAAAGAGAAGTTGAGCTTCACTCTGGTAATTGCACTCCCTGACTTTTTTAAATTGTTTGAAATAGATGTTGATGCATATGGAGTAGGCATTGGAGCTATTTTATCTCAAGAGAAGCATCCCGTTACATATTTTAGTGAAAAATTGAGTGAGCATAGTTAAACGTGGTTTACGTATGAGCAAGAGTTTTATTCTGTCTTTCAAGCTCTTAATACATAGGAGCATTACCTAGTAAGGAAGGAGTTTGTTCTGTATACGGACCACAAGGCTTTAAAGTTTTTGAATGATTAGTCCAAGTTTGCTAATCATATGCATACGAGATGGTGCACTTATTTACAAAAGTTCCCTTTCAAAATAGCTCAAAAGAGTGGAAGTCAGAATGTGGTTGCTGATGCTCTTAGTAGAAGGGTAAATCTGTGATTGAATTGAAGTGGATGTTCATGGCCTTCGAGTGCATCAAGGAACTTTATGAAGATGATGATGATTTTTCTGATATATGGAAGAGATGCAAGAGTGAGAGAAGTGTCGAAGATTACTTTCTTCAGGAGAATTTTCTTATGAAAGGAAATCATCTTTGCACTTTGAAGATTTCACTTCATGAATAATTAATGTGGGAAATGCACAGAGGTGGTCTTGCTGCTTATTTGGGAAGGGATAAAATTCTTACATCCTTGGTTGAAAGATTTTATTGGCCTAAGATGAGCAAGGATGTTGCGAAGATGGTAAAGCATTGTAGATTGTGTCAAGAGACAAAAAGCACAGTCCATAACACAGGCCTTTACACACCCTTGCCAATCCTGAAGGCAATATGAAAGGACTTAAGCATGAATTTTGTGCTTGGCTTACCCCGTACCCCTTGTGGTGTGGATTCTATCTTCGTGGTTGTTGATAGGTTGTTAAATATGGCACACTTTATTCCTTGCAAGAAGACGAATGATGCGCATGGTGTAGCAAAGAATTTCTTCAAGGAAGTGGTGAGATTGCATGGAGTCCCGCAAACCATTACATCGGATTGAGACGTGAAGTTTCTTGTAATTTTGAGAACCCTTTGAAAGATGTTCGATGCTACGTTACAATTTAGCACGACAGCTCATCCATAGACTGATGGCCAAACTGAGGATATAAATAGAACAGTTGGGAACTTGCTGAGAAGCCTTTGTCACGAAAAGAAAAGACAATAGGATTTAGCTTTGCCAATAGCTGAATTCACGTATAATGGAGCAGTCCACCGAATGACAGGGAAGTCACCTTTCTCCTTGGTCTTTACGAAAGTTCCTAACCATTTGGTAGACGTGTCTTCAGTTCCAAGAATAAGCAAGAGTAATCCTATGGCAATTGCATTTGCGGAGCAAGCTCAAACAATGATTGAAGAGGTTCGTAATGAAGTTGGAGGAAGCATACAACAAAGAGAAGGCAAGAAGTGACGAGCATAGACGTGCTTAGATTTTTCAACCTGGAGAACAAGTGATGGTGCATTTTAGGAAACAAAGAATGCCGAGCAAAATGGGAGGCAAGTTGCAAGCTCGAAAATTCGGACCATTCAAAGTGCTTAGACGCATAAATGATAATGTGTATGTCATTGATCTCTCAGACGAGTTTGGTGTGTCAAAGAACTTCAACGTTGCTGATCTTACACATTATTTCGATGCGTTTCCAATGCCATCAAGACTTACTGCTCGAGGACAAGCTCATTCCTAAGGAGGGGAGGATGTCGTAGGAACTTCTCCAACTTTCCAGCTCGTCTTATTGAATAAGTGTGCATTCATGTTGCACGATGTTTTATTTAAATTTGAACTCTTTATGATTGCGTCTTTAATGCGTAATTCACCAGCTTCGGGATGTGCCCGCTGCTTATTTCAGAATGTGGACAATAATTGTGAGCTAAGGCATTAGATGCTCGTAGGCTTGAGTTGTAACAGCCAAGATGTTGCCTATTTAGTTCGAAACGAAATAAAGAAGAAGGCATACAATTTGAATCCAAAATATTCCCAAGAGTTAATTCTCTTTCTTTTACGATGCATGGACTTGCATGATTATCGCCTATAATCTCGCCCTTGTTTGCTGCTCAATCCGTTAAGCCTCTTTTAATTCAATTGCAGAAGCTTTTGATTTAGGAGTTTACCTATCCTTTAATTCGAACCCCTTCGAAACTTATCATTCACGATCCGTTACGCTACGCTAGAGAAAATACTCCTTAGAGAGTTGTCAGAAATAAGGAGGGCAGCCAAGACTTATTAATGTAGAAGAAGCATTAAGAATTTTATTAAAAAAGAAAATAAGTATGTCGAGAAAATAACTTTCTTATAAGATAAAAAATGCTCAAGCCCGAACATTGAGATTCGAAAGAAAGACGACAAAATGTGCTCAGAAGATGATATTTGAGTATTCTTTCCCAAATCAACAAGGAAGAAAATTGGGAAACAAGGAAAAAAGTTGGGAGTGCTTTGCCTTTTCTGTCGAGCGACTAGAGAGATAAAGAGCAAATTGATTCGAACTATTTTTTGCGTGTTAGATAGAGACTGGAGATGATTGCAACGCCAGCAATACCAACAGAAAATGATGCAAGGACTTTAATGGCGGAAAAAGCTGGCTTCTCCGATGGAATTTCCATAAGCTCGGTCATCTGCAATGCGATTCATGACAGGTCATGCGTGGGTTAGATAAGGCAAATCAGTTTCAGGTATCGCTCGAGGAGTACTCACAAAGAGTAGTAGGGAGTAGATGCACAAACCTTCACAGGTTGCTTCCAGTGATTCTTTATTCCTTGTAAGTGCCCTTTTCCGACTACAGCAACAACCGATGTATGTTCACCAGCGACTTCGTATAGTCTGTATGACATATACCTACGAGAAAGGAGAGAAAAAATTTAGCAGTATTCAAACTGCTACAAGAAGCCCGTTGAATGTAAATGTGCATGCGGGTCAAGTAGCAAAGGCTAAATTCTCTAGGCAAAAAAATGCTTGAAGAGGAGGACAAACTGCACCCGAATATAGGATCCTCACAAGTCTCATCTTCATTTCCTCCTAGAGGAAGTGCTTGTGAGAAGAGGAGGAGTCTTCCGTACAAAGGAACAACAATCCATATCAAGAATTATGACACTACAACGAGACTAGAACTGTCTAGCTTATAAACAATAATGGAACATAGTGTCTACCACTAAATGGGTTGTATAGTTCTTGGCCTCATGGAGGCCAGAACAATAATGAAAATGAACTTTCATCTAAAATAAGTGGAAAGAAGATGCCGGCACTGAAAAGATATTTTTTTCTTCCCAGAATCTCTTTGATATTGTTCATCTGAAGTAATGACGTGAATACAACTTTTCATGCAACCATATGTGTTGCAGTATGCTAAAGTGCAAGCATGGATGAAAGACACTGTTTCTTTTCAGAGCACCGTGATGTAATGATGATGACACGGAAAAAAAAGCTTGTTCACAGACATCAATAGCGGAAACTGGAAGTGAACCGGCAGGGAAAAAGATGAACATGAAGCAGCACCTAATGATGATAAAAATGACAGAAAGAATTATAGTGTTTACTGATCTCTTTCATGGACAAGGGTTTCCATGAGCGTGGGGAACTTTTTGCTCATCTCTTGAATTACAAGAGTAAGCATGTCAACATCATCCATTTCCTTGAGCTGCCAAAAGAGGTTAGAAAATCGGTTACCTCTACCAAGTCTTATAGCAGTAAGGAATTTATCTTTCTGAAGTCCAAAAAATTTAGTTTGTAAGAGCACTTGAATAGGGTTTGGAAGGAAATTAACAAAAGTGACTAACCATTTTATTGAGATCCTCAGCGCTTGGTAAAAAGAAAGACTGAAAAAATAAGGAGAACACCAACTTTGTCTTATGCCACAGTGGCATTTTGGCCCACGTCCTACTCAATGTGATCTGTTTTATAAACCATTGGAACAGGTACTATCAGTGAGGGAAAAGGATATATACACAGAACCAATTGACAAAGGACAGATAAAAAAAAAATAAACACAAAAATGAGACATGAAATAGCCTCGATGATATGAAAATATTAACTAGCTCTACTAGCATTTTATTGTATAGTGCATCTATTGATTTTAAAAGATAAACCTCTGGAACTTATACACAGTTGCAGAAGAAAGCATACACTTGCCCCAAATATTACTTTATCAACTGAAGCTCTGAATTTGCAAGCAGCATATTGGCAAGAACAAAACAACTACATTGAATTCTAATAGTAAAAGCTATGAATCATAACCTGCACAGGCCGATCACCAAGAAGGACTTTAGCACCATATTTCCTTGCTTCTTCATATGCCACACGAAACTCAGAGCCGGGGAAAACCTCAAGCTTACTGGCCACCTAACAAACATTAGACCAGTGTTAATTTCTAGCATGCCAAGGGAAATCGAGATGCACACCGAACTAACAAATTCAAGCACGAGCGGAAACACGTACCTTTGCAAGAAACCAACTGTAGAGTATTCCAAACATGTTATACTTCTTCTTATACATCTCTACCATTTCAGCCATAGTGGGTATCTGATCATCCAAAATAACAAACCCGCCAGTGGCCTTCAGTTTCCCACAATTAAACTCTCCAAACCTAATTCATCCTCGAAGAATACAAACCTTTAAATTCTGAGGCGTTAGCACTGCCAATCGACTTGGACAGAGCTCCAAGAACAGAACCTTTACCACATAGGAATGCGACAAAAACACGGCTTAGAGGCAATCAAAAACCCTAAACCAAACCAAAATGTGAGCTCTAATTAAGATTCGGAAGGACCTCGGGTTGCAGGTATTCGATCACTGCTTGAACTTCCTTGCACGAATCCTGAAACAAGACAACAAAATATCAACCCAATAGAATCCCTTAACCGAAATTATAAACACTCGAAATTCCGAAGAGGCTATATAGAATCATTACGATGGATACATGAGCGGTGCCAACTATGTAGACATAGCACGTGCCGGTCTCGGAGGCGGAGGACTCGCACGTGAGGTGCACCACGCTCCTCGAGAGCTCCTCCGGGATAGCGTCCCCCCTGTCCCCCCTCCTCGGCTCCGCCGCCGCCAAACCGGAGTTACCTTCATCATCGTAGATGGCGCGAGTCTCCTCGTCCCGCCTCAGCTCGTCCTCGACGTTAACGATGCTCTCGCTGAGGGGGTCGACCGCGGGATTCTCGATGTGGACGAAGTCCTCGGCGGCGAGGGGAGGTGGATCGGGGGATTCCATCCAGGTCGGTAGAGCGGGTACGGGCTTGGTGGCAAATGATGTAATTATCGGGAGTTTCGGGGGAGAGAGTTGGAGGGGGAGCAGGGTGGGTCACGCGCGGAGGGAGGCGGTGGTTTTGGTGGCCGCGGTGAAGAGAAATGGCGCGGTGGGCTAAGCGAGTGAGCGGACTGACCCGAATTCCTGTCAGAAGAATAAATAACGAAACTTGTTCCCGCTCTACGTACACTTTTCTTCAAACTTCTCTTTTTGAAGGATTATTACTCAGTCCATCCATATTAACTTAGATTCGAGTTAAAAGTTGACAAAATATTTTAACTGTGATCCAAGTTTGAGGATTCATCCAAATGAATTATGAGTCGCCAACATTTCAATCTGACCTTCGAGTATTTTTTTGAACACAGTTCAAATCAGAGCCTCATTAGATTTTATTTTATTTGATCCCGCTTTAACTTTGTTCCTATCCACGCCAAGAATCGAACTTAATGCATTGATTGTATACAAAATATAATAATATTGGGTTAGCATTTTGTAAAAGAAGGGTTTAGTTAAGTAAAACTTTTAATATATTTTTGATTTGATAATATAAATAAAATTGATCTTCTTAATGTTATGAATTGAGAAATGATACGAGATTAAATTATTAAACATATAACGGTGAACCAAATTTGTAGAGAAATTGACCCGATTTCCGAGTTCTAATTTGGAGGAATTAAAAGGTTAATGAGGTTTTATGAATTTATGATGACAAATCACATCCGTTTCTTTCACTTTCAAGGGAAATTGACCACTAAACGCTTTTTATTATCATTTATTACTTTTCATTTACAGTAAATAAAGTTCACAATTTATCAAAAAAATTCAAATTCGAAAACTCATCGAAATTCAAATTCCAGTCTTGGGCTAAGATCCAGCCCACAAACAACACAGTACCAACCTCCAACCCTGCAAAAGAAACCGTTTTACCAGTTCAAGGCTCGTAGTAGTCTTGTCGAAGAAACCGTTCCAGCTTGTCGGTAAGTTTTGTTGCTACGTCTAAATTCATAGACATGATTAGCACGAAAAGGCGACGGGAATTGATGTACGGTGTTTCGGGGTATCTATCGTCCAACTGCTCTTCCGGAAAAAAGATATCCTTGGGAAAGTTTGTGGGCGCATATGCATGCGCATGTTTGTTTGCTGTTTGCTGCTCATGGTTTGGATATTGTAGCGATTAAGATGCTACCATGCTTGGCAATTCGACATGTTAGTCGCTACTATTTCCGGTTTTTTTTTTAAGTGGTGTTACTGTTCACGACAAATTACTAAAATGGTACCCCAAAAAACCAAATTGCGAAACTGGTGTCCACGCTGGACTGTTTTGATTTTATTTCGTGTACTGAAGATTTTAGGTCGTGTTCAGTACACGGGATTTCACGTCATGTATACCAATACAGGGGACAAAATTCCGTATACTGTTTCAATACACGGGATAAAATCCCCTGTACTGGCTAAGCAGTTTATAAAACCAGACACGGGATCCATCCCCGGCAGTCGAACTCTAAACCTTAAACATGCCCTCCGGCCACCACGCATCGAGCTCCTCCGGCCACCACACCCTCAGCCACCCACAACCCAGCCCAGCCCCGCCACCAGCCGCCTAGGTCCGCCACCTCCCAGCCCATCAACCGCCACCTACCGCCGCTAAATTAAAGGTAAACCTTAAACCCTAAATTGGTTAATTTTTGAATTAGATTGGTTAATTTTTTAATTAGATAGGTTATGAAAGTGGTTATTGAATTCAAAGCTAAACTCTATTTCGGTACATCATGGTCAATCATCCACTGATAGATTTCTACATCAACCTACTAAATTTGGATTAAATACCCATATAACTTCTTCGGTTGGGCTTGATACCCTGCAAATATTACATTTGATTTAACTTTATATTAAAGACACCTTATTCAAATTAAAAGTAAAAGGTATTTCGAATAGGATATTAATACCTGCAATCTTGATCACATTCTTCATTGCAGGGTTGTTGAATTTTTTGTTAGGTTGCTAGCAACGTGTCTCAGGCAAAATCGATGTGCAACACCAAACTGGTGTCCCCAGCCGTGTGCAACAGTTATTGCTCTTAATATACTTGGGTGTCGATCAGAGATAACACATATGTCACGTCGATCGGTGACGTGTAACATGATTTGACGCATAAATAATGGCCAACTATCAGTGTTCTCTCTTTCAACGATAGCAAATGCTATCAGAAGTATAACCAAATTACCATCAATAGTAGTAGCAATCAACAAGAAATGCTGATATTTCTCGTATAAGAAAGTTCCATCAATGTGTAGAACATGCATGCAATGCTTAAAAGCTTCAATGCAAGGCTTGAAAGCCCAGAAAACTCGATAGAACATCTTCACGCCAGGCTCAAACTCTCCCGTGTAGTGATCTCCCGGTCTACTATGGAGATACTCCCATTGAACAACAGTTCTAGGATTAATTGCCTGTCCATTACAGTAGCCGACTATAAGATTCTTCCCAACCTCCTCATAATAGCTTGAAAGCTTTCTCTCTTGCCCACCAAGTCTTTTTATATGTAGGCATATACGTCAGGCGAGCAAACAGCTCATTCTTCAAAGACTTTATAAACACATCTGGTTTATCTAATACTCTGGCTGTAATCATTTGAGCCATGTACTGCACTGAGAGGTGACGATGATCCCGGTTATCTCGAAGACAATCACATGTATGAGGGTGGATGTGTTTCACAATTTTCTAATAACTAAATAGTTCATCTCTTCCATCCTGCGATACACATATCTTCCAGTTGCACTAATCTTGGACTTTTTTCTTACATTTGACACTATAAGTATTGGGCCTTGTTTCCAGAACGACGTACTCCTGACCCTCAGCCATTGAGTATGCCTTTATATCGCGAACAACTTCTTATTTTATTTTCCATAAGCTCCCTTCCTTCAAAAGGCCACAACAACTACTAAAATAATCTTCAAGACCCCATTCATCAGCAAATAGAGTCATGGGTCCTGCGGGACCATGACTAATAGGAAGCTGTGCATAATAGATTGATTCTTCTTCTTATACTAGCTGAAATCCCCTTCTTCTTCTTCACTTTCCTTGTCGATATCTTCTTCTTCCTCGTCTGATTCTTCTTTTATATCCCCTTCTTCTTCTTCACTTTCCTTGTCGATATCTTCTTCTTCCTCGTCTGATTCTTCTTTTATATCCTCTTCTTCTTCTTCGCTATAATTTGAGTCCAAGCTCGTGGTTGCATATGGAATACACAGATCCAGGCCCACGTCAACTTCTTCGTCTGACTGCCTTTCTTCTGCTGGAATTTGACCCCACGCTTCACATATGCTCTTCTCTACAATTAGATCTAGACATATTTCCCTTGCCTCTACTCCGTATATGTTTACCATGCTCATCACCATATTATCAACATCTTCCCCGTCTTCGATATTAATCGGTCAGAACTTTCTTGAAGCTACGGGACATTTAAATACCAAACATTTCAATTCTTCATTATCATAAAATGGCACTTTTTCAATCACTTTTTGCAGTAACCTCTCGTACGTTAACATATCCTCGTGAAATTTCAACCGTACTTCACATCCTTCTTCGTACTCAAAACCAGTAAGCCTATTTTTCTTAATTGTTCCATCGTATTTTACTCCAATTCGCACAGTTCGCCGAGACATTATAAACAGATCTACATAAACAATATCACACAAATGTTCACACATAAAATATCAACTCCTAAACCAAAATTAACAACAACCATCATTCTTAATCAATTATTAACTTGCAAATTTTATCATAATCAGTAATTAACTTCACTAACACAATATTACTTGCATAATCAACAGAATTAATACTGCAGGTTCAACAAAGCAAAACTAACAACAACCATCATTCTTAATCAATTATCAACTTGCAAATTTTACCATAATCAATAATTAACTTCACTAACACAATATTACTTGCATAATTAACAGAATTAATAATTCAACAAACCAAAATTAACAACAACCATCATTCTTAATCAATTATCAACTTGTAAATTTTACCATAATCAATAATTAACTACACTAACACAAAATTACTTACATAATCAATAGTTAACTACACTAACATAACATCAATAACTATATAATCAAACCAAAATTACAATTACTTACCTCTGGAAGCTTCAAAACGTGCCCCTAAACCTTCAACAAAGCTCGGGAAATCAGAAATTTTGGTGGAGAATCGAAAATTTTTGCTGCTAAATGTTCATTCTGCTCGGATGGTTATATAGACCAGTACACATGATTTTTTTTCGTGCATTGGTAGATAGAAAATCTACAAAACCACCTTTGCAGATAGGAAATCCAGATTTCTGAACCCATGCCCTAAATTTTCAGTACACGAGATTTTATCCCATGTATTGGGCTAGTATACAGGATTTTGTCCCGTATTGGTGTACACGACATGAAATCCCGTGTACTGAACACGACGTAAACTCCCGTGTATTGAAAAAATCAAAACAGTCCAGCGTGGACACCAATTTCGCAATTTGGTTTTTTGGGGTACCATTTTGGTAATTTGCCATGAACAGTAACACCACTTAAAAAAAAAATCCCTATTTCTTCTGACACCTAAGTTCCCCTGACGAGTTTTTGTACTTGCAGCGAGTTTAAGGGCTGGCGACAAACATCGGGATGACTCTGCTAGATCGAGCAAGCTTCCTGGAGGAAATGCACATGCTTCCCAACCCATCATCGACACGAAAATTGAGGTGGATAACCGTAGTGAAAATGTTCAATTTCTTGGAAATGGGGGCAAGCGAAAAGAGGAAAGACCAGTTCTCTAAGCAACCCTCATGCCAATAAGATCAGCTCATAACTTCTTTAAAATATCATCCTTGCTCATTGATTAAGGTTTCTTTGGAAACGTACCTTTGAGTGTCAGCTGGATTAGCATATTGCGATGCATGAGTTGGATGATGCCAGGTGATAAAACAGGAATTTAGATTCTGATCAGTAGCACAATGACAAAAAATAAACCATTTATCGATCCAAATGACAGTGTTAAGTCATTTTCTCGTTAAAAGGGATGCCCTTCCATGCTCATTTGCTAGAAATCACAGGATTAGTATTAAGTCATAGTAACAAGGGGCTGCCAACTGTAGGAAAGATTAACATCATCACATAAATGTGATCTGCAGCAACAGATGAGTTGATTGACAACGAGATTGTCGATGTGGTCGATGCTTCTGCTGCCCCACCTAATTGGCTAGCAGCAGCTGCACATCAGATCACAAGGTAACATTTTCGTCAGGCTCACCAGAGAATCAAATGTATGCAACACAGCAACCCCCTAATTTTCAAGTACTACAGTTAATTCAAAAGTACAATGTCATAATTTCCAGAAAAAAGAAAGGAAAGGCTCTGTAGCTGCCGAGTTTACTTACTTCAAAAACTGTGTTAGGACAACATTCATCGAACTCAAAACATGTCTTTGGCAAGGTAGACGAGCGAGTATCAATGGTGCAATAACATTGCTCCTAAGATCCTCCCTCCACTTCCGCAGATGTTTTTGGTTTTTTTACACGTTTTCAGGACTCAACTTGAGACCCTGGACCTTAGACTTCTGCAGAATATCCACATCAGAAGTACAAATTTCTTGGAACGTTTCAGATGCACTTGTATTAAGTACCAAACTGCTATCAAATCTAAAGAACCAAAGGATAATAAATTGAAATACATTCCTAAACAACAACAAAACTATAGTTGATCATTGCGAATTTCCAAAACTGCAGTATGATACAGTTGTCCAGACACTCAATAAAAGATAGAGTTGACAAAGAGTCCCTACAATAGCTGCAATGAGCCGAGTCCAACGTACACTTTTTACATTGAAGCAGCATAACAATGAATGCTCGCTCTTTGTTTTCGGTAGGTAATGCTCCCTCCTTGTTGTAACAACTGGCATAAGGGGTTCCCCGTATCGAAGCTAGCTTCATGCGCATCCAAAGAAGTGTTCCAGAGTTGGTGAGCTGAACACATTTGCTGCAGACCGTTCTGGTCTGACGGGGGCAATATGAAGCTGATATTTTATAAACCTCTGTAGCAAAGGAAAAGGAAACGTTTGTAAAATGAGTATAGAGGAGTTCAATCGTGCCGCTACAAGTTTAAAACCAAATGAGGACTATGCCATAGAACTTCAGAGAACATACAGCTAACTGGGTGGCAATTTCTGGGTTACTGTCGATATGCCAGTCTGGTTCAAGTTGCCGGACAAAAGATGATCGTCCATTCTCAGTGCTGCAAAAGAGAACCTGAAAGCCCATATCACGTCGATTAATCGACATACTTGGGAAAAAGGACTGTGGAATAGATGGCTAACTGGCTATTATATTACAAGTAAGCAAAACGTACTAGATGCGTTTAAGAAGTTGCAAACTAGAATGAACCACTTTCTGACGCTGAGACAATGCTGAAACTAATGATGGTCTGATTACCTTATCTTTGACCAAACCAGAAGTAAAGATGCCAGCATTCTCCAAAGCCATAAGAACCTTTTGCTGCAGAGAAAGGACAAGATGATGATGGAGGTAATTTCAGCAAAAAAGTATTTGAATGTAGGATATCACATTGAAGGACAATGAATTATTCATTCAATCATTATGCTATCATGCTTAGCGTCCTCGCATGCAGAACATAATTACAAGATTCCTTCCTCATCAACTATACATGTGACACACTTACACTAAAACCTTTGTACCTAACAACAACTAAAGCCTTTTAAGTATAACCAAAAAAAAAACTAAAGCCTTTTAAGGACAATCCAACACCAAGCCTATCACTTCAAGGACCAATCATAATGTACATCTCTAATGTGATAAAATTCATAAATGACTTGCTCAAAACAATGCCATACTATATGAGGACATCTTATGCTATTATGAAGAATGCTGTTAGCCTTCTCCAAATGTGCAACTGTGTGAATTACAGATATATGCATAAAGGAACACTTGAAAAAGTTCTTCTATCACCAAAAGGAGCTCATGCCACACTATAATTCAGTCTTGGGTCGGTTTATCAATCAAGGAGCAATGAGCTAATGATAATATTGAATTCTTTCCACAAGATATAGGATCGCTCGAGGAAGGAAGAAACTTTGCGCTTACTTCACTCTCATCATCAAGAACTCTTTCCATCAGATACAGATCACAGTGTTTAGTCATCTCCAACAGCACTTCCAATGCAGAGGATCTAACTGTAGCTTGTTTCTGCTTGGAAAGGATAAAAAACGCAAAGGGGGAATTGTTAAAAATGTAATTACTATAGTCTACTATTTCAAGCATAAAATTTGGTGCAAAAAGCATATTTCCACCTGAAGCTCTTCTGGACTAGTTTCCTCTAGAATAACTCCAAGCAAACGACACGTGACCTACAGAAGAAAAATCATTAAAGCGCAAAATTGTGCATAGACACTCTTCGAATAAAACAAGATGATCATGCCAGTAACTAAACAGCTACAGAGAAGGTGATGCTTATGTGAAACCTCTACCCTATATGAAAAGTAAAAGCATGGTTCAGAAAAACTCATGAATGGTATATGTCATGATCGAGGGAGCTAACCTTTCTTCCGTCACACAGCTTCTGCCTGACTATTTGTCCCAAAGTAGGCTGGAAAGATGAGGAATGCGGCTTAGTAACAAGGAAAATGTTTAACAAAACACAACCATATTTCTCCAAAGCGTGATACAGACTAAAAAAAATTACCTTTACTGGATGAAAGAAATCGCCCACAACATTTCGTCCCCGGGACTCTTCTGGAGTCTCGAAAGGTATCATCGAAGATTGGGTACTTGCAGTAGAAGTACTCGTACTAGGAGTTGGCCGTTTAGGCTGCCTTCTTTGAGGCACGGCTGGGGTCCGAATCATCCGCCAAGCAAAGACAATCGCAACTGCAAGACCCGCAAAAGCCCCAACAGACCGAGAGTCCTGACACCAAACGTTATTAACATCTTCAATGTCCTCCCGAAATAAGAGGAAATAACGAGCCCCAAACACGGAAGAACTTAGATTGACTACGATCATTTATAAAGACAATATACTTGAGTTGGCATTCGATCATCCTCTGGCTTCACCAATTCCACAACAACCAACACAGACTTTCAATCTCCTTCAACTAAAAACAGCTATAAACTGACACTGGACACCTGGCATTTACCCATTCACTCTTCCACCAAAAATGCTCAGAGGTCGAACTCTAAAGAAAATATAAAAAAATAATAATAATAATTGGAAAAGGAAAGAAGTCTAACAAACCAGGTTGTAGAAGGAGAAGAGGTCAGAAATTTTGAGGGTTAGGTACGCCCCGAACCGCTTGATCAATTGTAGGAGCTCATCTTCCTCCTCCTTGGATGCCTGCGCCATCTTCCTCCTCCTCCTCCTCCTCCTCCTCCTCTAGGGTTTTGTTTAATCAACCGGGAATTGGGGAAAATAAGATGATGGAAGCTTGCGATTGACGTCAACGCGAGGAACCGAGCTGGAATATGTTCTCCTTTCTTCGTCGTCTTCTTATTTTTCCTCACTTTTTTTTTTCACCTTAACCCGTTCCCAATTTTTAGCGCTCTTATAGTAATTAAATTAATGTGCTTCTTTCTTTTTTTTTCTCGGCGCTGAAGTTATATGGGCTTTCAAACATATTTGGGCTTCCTTATACCCAAGAGTCATGCAAGGGAGGACAGCAATCATATTAGCCGCATATTTGAAACAAGTTGAAACTGATATAAATTTGTATGTATTTAGACTAACAAATAATTTTGAATTAGTAAATCAATAATATTTATTTTTTTTTTGTTCATAATCAATGATTATGTTTGTTGAAATGATTACCAGATAGCTGCAACGGACTTGTTTATTAATCTTACAAATCTGCCAATGTATATTATTAAAGATTTTGATTAGATTCCAATATTCTTAAAGTGAGTTAATCAACTTGGTCTGTTGTTGTTTTATGACACGATGACTTGATATCCAATCCTGTCTGCTTGTATGCTTGGAGTTGATTTTACAACAACCTAATAACATATGAAAATGTAATTAAACTAATCCCTATTTAATGAGTCTAGATGCAACAAAATATTTCTTCAAGACAATTCGTTTGAAGAGCCTATCAAAAGAATTCACTCCCAAACATGAAATATGATGAAATGTCCAAGAAATTCTGGGTTAAACAGCTCTGAAATACAATCCGATACCAAACTAATCTGCTAACTTGAGGGACTAACGCATCGTAGCGGTGCTGGGAGAGAAAACATGGGACAAAAATAAAAGCCTAATTATAATATCTTAGATCAGCCAACAACTTAAAAAATTACATTTTAGGTGACAACGACTTTCATTACAGAACCTGAACAAAATGTTGAACCAAACGGTCCAAACTAGCGAAAGACGACCCGCCATCGATAACGGCTCTCTTGCACATGCCACTTATCTCTTTAACCCTCTGCCTCACCTCACTCCCTTCCTCCATCACACCCCTAATACCTCTCTCAATCTCCTCCGCACCGACAGCCTCACCGACGGCCGCCCCCGCCTCTCTCCGGTAGTCCATCCTCACCTCCACCGCCAGCCCCAGCTCCACGGTCATCTCGAACGCGTTCATCTGCTGCTCCGAGAACAGCGGCCACGTCGCGGTCGGGACACCGAACCAGATGCTCTCTAGCGTCGAGTTCCATCCGCAGTGTGTCACGAACCCGCCTACGGCAGGGTGGGCAAGTATGGCCGTCTGTGGGGCCCACCCCGTCACCATCCCGACCCCGGCCGTCCGGTCAAGGAATCCTGAGGGTAACGGTTTCCCTGGGTCGGCGTACTCCCCGGGGAACGCGAACTTCCCCTTCGGTGGGGCCTCGCGCAGGGACCACACGAACCGAAACCCGCTCCTCTCGAGCCCGACCGCGATCTCCTTGAGCTGCTCCTCCTCGAAGCTTCCCATGCTCCCGAAGCACAGGAACACCACCGACCCTTCCGGTTGCCGGTCGAGCCACTCGATAATCTTAGCCTCTCCCTCCGTTAAGGTTTTCTCTTGCTGGCTCACGATTGGGCCCACGGTATGAACCGGCGGCGAGCTACCGGTGAAAGAGGTAATTGCGTAGGGCTCCAGCTCGAAGCAGGAATTTACCAATATGCCCTTGGTTTCTCTAAACCTCCTGACGGTCTCGAAGTAGAACTTGTGCATCTCCTTCTTCACCATAACGGAAGGGAGAACCCGGGCTGGGACCGGGTTCTCGAAGCTCGGGACAGCTAGAGTTTCGTTCGAGTCCTTGTAAACGCAGGTGTCAACCCCGTGGTCGTCGTTGAGAGCAAGCATGTGAAGGGACAGCCCTAGGAAGGCAGCGCCGGAGGTGAAGAAGAGGTAGCTAGGAAGGTTAAACTCGTTGGCCACGTCGATCATCGGGGTGGAGAACATCCCGAGGATGATACCTGCAACCTTCGCGCCTCCGGCGGTGGATAGCTCGGCGATGGCGTCCCTGACGTGGGGCTTCTGGGACTCAACGAAGGAGCCGAAGAAGGCAAACCCTGCGGGTGGTTGGTCGGAGCTAGGGAGATCAACGAAGCGGACGCGGGAGGTTTCGAGGGAGGTGAATGCGACTAAGGATTGTAGACGATCGATCATCATCTTCGACTCGAAGGGCGCCTTCATAACGAGGATGGTGACGGAGAGGCGGTCGTCCCGGGCGACCATTCGCTTTGCGAGCTCCGTTGATGGCGTCAGGTGGCCGACGCCCGGAGATGGGATGAAAACCAGCTCTATTTTCTCCATTTTTTAGAATTTCGTCGTTCGTATGGTCATGGGACGCGGGTCGAGGCAAGATAAGGGTATTGGGATTTATGGAATTGATGTGAGCGATAACATTTTTGTGGTTCAGGCAGCTCCAAATTTGATATTTGATTACGCTGGATGAACTTGTAAATTTTAAATTTTGTGTAAATTGATCACATTTGTAATTTAATTATAATGGATTAATATTGTCAATCACTCATTAATATAAATAACTTTACATCCACCATTAATTAATAATTAAATAATTTTTACCATGTTAACTAAAATGTCAGGTTAAATTTGAGTACAGTTTTTCATCATCAAACAAATGAACAATCAAAACGGACAATCTAAATTTTGGAAGATATGATGTGATTGGTAAAGCACATAAAATATATATGAGAACATGATAAAATGTGCTTGTTAAGTCTTCATGCTTCCATAAAGTCCTCATAAAGTGCTCACACTTTCACCCATTTATCCATGTTTTGAATGAGATAGTCATTTGTAAAGCACAACTAAAATTATTGAACAAAATATGACTCTTAAGTACTTAGGCCTTGAATTAGAATTTGAAATTTTGAGAGATTGTAGAGGATTTTTTGAGATTTTTAACCATGTCTAATACATTTTTATTTAGATGAAGAAATTTTATTTAATACCTGATTGAAGGTTGGATTTGTTGGAAATGAAGAACGGGATAAAGAGAACCCAAAAAATCCTCTCTCCTCTTCTTTCCTCTGGAGTTTTCTCTCCCAAAGGAGATTCTAGTATTTTCCATCCCTACCGTCGTCGCACTCCATAATCCACACACCCCCAACCTTCTCTCATTTCACTAATATCCATCCAGTCTTCCAGATCTAGGCTTCTCTGGCCTCCCTCTCGTGACTGTCCGGTTGTTTTGTCTCCTCCTCGTTTATTTTAGCAACTACTATTGCAGGCTAACCTCGAGGTCATTTCTTTCTGTCTCTACTCATAGCCGATCTTGTACTCGTCTCTCCGGTAGCTATAGGTCCACTACTGTCTTCCTCCTCGCAGTCTGGCCTTCACTCTATCGCTCTTGAGAATTTCTCGGGCGGTGACCAGAGGGGTTGGTCTGCATAGACTTCTATACGGATTGTTATCCATCTTATCTATGATTTTCTTGTTTTATGTTTGTTCTTTATATTTTCAGCTTTATGCTTTATTCTATTGATAGTGTTTATCTACTACAAGCTCATGGTTTGTCTGATCTTGCATACTATTGTCTATACTTTCTTCGGGTATATTTAGGGTATAGCGAAGGCCTCTTCGGAAGCACTTGCTCAAGCTGTTTTTTGGATCAGCTATATTTTTGTATGGCTGTTCACTTATGTGATACTTTTTGTTCCTGTTAACGCTACTATGTTTATCTCCTCTTCTATGATGCATTCAGAGATTTCTTGTACTGCTTATATTTCTATTTTTGTCTTTTAACTTTCTTTTATTTGGTTGTTTTCATCCATTATGATAGTTATTTTGTAATTAATTCAATGGCTTTAACCCTCCTTTCTCTGACAAAAAACTGATGAACGGAATAATGCAACTGTAGCTGAATGTTAATTCTTGCTTTGTGGATATTCGGCTCAAATAGAGTGCAAAAATAATCATCAATTGGATTCCGTAAAGAGAAAAGAGAATCAGTTAAAATCTAACTTGTCGATTAACCACTCGGCATCCTGATCCATCCAAATTTGAAATAACCTATAAAGTTGGGATATTTGAGAACTGATGGTCAATTTTTAATAAAATTTAATATTGCAAACATCAGGGAAATGACAGCATTCCAACAAAAATTAATACGCCAAAAAGCAGTAAAATAATCATTTACTCCACAGAGAAAATATAAACAAGACCATGATAGATATGTTGCCCAATGATTGTGCACATCTTTTCGGACACATGGCAAAAGTCAACACAAATTCAATTGTGGAAGTTCAAAGATTTACTCAAGAGAACCCAACCACTCACAAAAACTAGATCTTGACAAAGAACATACATTTGGAAAATGAAAGTAACTCACCTTGGCCACAGAGGTCAAAATATCAACAAAAAAAAGTCTGGGAATGAAATAGCCTACTCAGCTAGCAAGATATGAACTTAGTTTCTCAGGATATAAAGAAATCCCAAACGGAAAGAAAAAAGATTTTAAAATAATCATGAACGAATGAGAATATTCCTAGATATTATGTTACTTACTAGCCATTCCAACCTGAGGGCTAAGTAAGAGATTATCGACTCGACAATATGTACATACACATTACACAATCAGAGCACTACATAACTGATGCCCAAATTTAGCTTAAGGAATGGATAAATTTTACTACATTAAAACAAGAGGCAAGGTAGAATTGTTTATGTTCATAGGCACAATAGAATTACCTTTATAAAAAATTTACTTAGATGGAAATAATACAAATACAAGAAACAAAACCAAAGAAAAACACTATGCATCACTTTGTACAAATGCGAAACCTTTTAAATCTATCAAGGATCAACTGATCCCTACCTAATTATGATTATTTAAATCGGAATGGAAACACTTTATTAGTAAGTAAAAGAAAAGCTGTAGATGGGGATGAGAAGTAGGAATGAGGTGAGAAGAAAGAAATCTACTAAGAGTAAATTAAAATTGAAAACATGAAACTACTTTTTCCGACCGAGAAAATCCTCTTCTTCGACTTAGAACGAGTGTTCTTGGTAGGTGGGAGGTAGAAATCATTGTAATACTCAATCTCCACACCATACAATTTTTCCTCAATGACCATTCGCCATGTGTGCCATCTTTTCTATGAACTGTAACACAGGAATGTTAGTGTCAAACACCATCTCCACACCATTGCCTTCTTGACTCGGCATAGGTATGGGATCTGTACAAGGCAAGCGGAGGCTCTTCCCAGAGTTGATGGAGAAGAGCCCGATAAAATCAGAATTTCCTTGCCAAGAAAATCCAGATTCAAACCTTTATGCTTGGAACCATTAGAACCAAATGAACGAGTAGGTAAAATTCTGCCTGCGACAACATATGCTGCCTTTTTTTCCTCAAATTTTTTCAAATCCTTAGTGTAGAAGATAATAGTTTAGTTGTATTTACTTTGTATGTTACATAAGTATATATACATGTTCCTAGGTGGGAGTCATTAACTAGGACTAAATTCTATATAACTGAATCCATCCTCATTCTCCTGTGAAGCCGGCCTCAACGACTCCATTATTATCAGGCTTGAAAACTCCTTACATTTATCTTGAGAGAGCAAAACCTCCTTAATCAATACACAACAATCCTCCAACTTGTTATCATTTGAACACAGTGTACGCTCCTGAGAAAATATCAAAGACAGCTCTTCAAACAATTTTGCCAAGCCAAAATAACTCACCTCGGCTTCGTCCGCATTTATGGTCTCGTGTGAAATAGCAAAATTTTTACTTTGAACTTTAGCTTGCAACTCGAAAGGACCAGCTTGGTCCTCCTTATATTTCTGACCACCCTCAATCTCCCTCGTAGAACAACGTAATGTCAGCGTTAACATATCTTGCAGTAATGATATGTTTGAGTCAGCCCAATCTTCACTCGTTTGACATATCAAAACCTTTAACATCCTAACTTTATGTTGTTCTCACAACCAGCCTCCACTTTCTCCCTTCCAAAGTCACTCAACCCCTAGCCAATATGCTCTAATATAATAATATTCACAACTTCAACAGAAACCATAGCAAGAGACCTCACAGAATCGAAAAGACTCATGTGCAACACTAACCTCAAGGACATGTGAAGTCAAAATAAGAGATCTCTTTATAAAGTTTGAAACCACATCTTCAACTATTTTCTTTTCCTCTTAAATCATTTTACATAAAGCATTAAAGGAGTTAGTAGTAGCAACCCCAACTACTAGATAGACTCGGATGTCACGGTTTCCTGAGTAACTTCAATAGCCCCATTCGTAGGAACATCACTCGGAGAGGGACTAGGCATAACAGTAGAAGTGGTAGCATTTGTCATAGTCTTTTGAATCCAGACGCTCTTCGAAGAGCACCCTTTTTTATTGTCCCCTCTTTCTTGCAAAACCTATTTCCTGGAAGTAACTTTACCATGAATAATCTCCTTTTAATGAGAGTGCAGCTTACAACAGTAGGAGTTCAAATGACCAATAACACTATAATGGTCACAAAAAGTTGGAAATTCTCGTAGAAGACCTGTGCCATAACCTCACCAACTTTTAGCTTCAAAAAGCATCTTTCATGAGATGCTTGGACATATCTGTTGAAATTACACAAATTCACATGACCAAGGACCTAAAAGTTCACATTTGAAGAATCTCTAGACTAAACTGATCATCTGCAATCCTTCTCAAGATTTTTTGCGCCTTTTTGTTTCCCCTACACAGCTTTCTAATTGCTAGGAGACCGTTCAAGAAAGCATGTACCTAAGCCTACTTCTATGGCCTTAGGTCCATCATTTTATTCTCTCTTTTTTTTTTGTAAATTTCCTGTATATAAATATATACAATACATATTCTTTCCTTCTCTTCATGGTATCATAGCAAGGTTGTTCCATTACTAACAAATTTTGATAGAAAAAGAAGGAGCCTTCCATGGTCAATTCATCACCTAGTGCCCCTAAAAATGCTGCTGTCAGCACATGGATGAGCCAGCTCAAGAAGCTGACTAAAAGGAAATATTGGATTGAAAATCACGGATGTCATCTTTGATGGGAGTAATTATTTATCTTGGTCAAGCGCCATTGACATTTCCCTCTGCGATTGTGAAAGGATGGGCTTCATCGATGGTAGCATTCCCTCCCCTGATCCAACTTATGTAGATTATGCAGAATGGAGGCTAAATGATCGACTTGTCATGTCTTGGTTGATCAATTCGATAGATATCAAGCTTCATAGTCTTTTTAATTTTCCTGTAAGCTTCAAAGATGTGTGGGATTCTATTAAGGAGTTATATTCTTATTAAGAGAACCTATATCGAGTTTTTGAACTCAAAAAAACTATATCAGATCTCAACATAGGTGATAAATCCTTTGTCAAGTTTCTAAGAAAACTTCATTCCATGTGGGATGAGCTATCTACTCTTCGACCAGTCACAACTAATATTACAATCATTAAGAAATAAGAAGATAAAGACAAGATCTTCAAGGTTTTGATTGGATTGGGAACTGAGTTCTAATCTATTCGAGAATAGATCCTGACCTCTCCAGATTTACCTCCTCTCAATGTAGTTTGTGCAATGATCCAAAAAGAGAAAATAAGATAAAAGAATATAAGCTCTTACCAGAATGAAAAGGATCATAAAGAAAGTAGTGCCTTTATTACCACTGCTGAGCCATTCGCCAATGCTGCAAGAAGATTTTTGAACTTAAGAGGAGGTCATTTATGAGAGGACATGGTGGAGGAAAAACTGATCAAACAAGTATCATCTGTGACCATTATGGGAAGGTTGGTCATCCAAAGGAAAATTGCTGGGTTCTGCACCCATACTTGAAGCAACATTTTCAAAGAGAGAGGAAATAACGAAGGTATAAATGCCTTCTCTGTATTAACAACTGAATCTACCACTACCTCTACTTCTACACTAAATGAGCTAGCCTAAAACCTACTTTAACATCTAAAAGAGAAATCTTATCCATATGAGAGCAAGATGAACACTACCAAATTTAATGGGGAAGGTACTCCAATTTTTTTCCGCACTGCATTTTCTTTAAATACTTATGCTCCTCATACGAGTATCTAGATTATTGATTCTGGGGTAAATAAACATATGACAAATAATCCCATCTTATTAAGCAATGTAAGAACAACTGATAGGTAGTCTATTCATATTGTAAATGGATTAAGGATTCTAGTGTACAGAATTGGAAAGGTAAACTTCTTCCAGGATAGATTCAGAACAAGAAGGGACATGATAGATTTGGATAAGACTCCTTTCTTGTTCCAAATTTATCCAATAATTTATTATTTATCAATAAGCTAACAAGAGATTTGAACTATATTATTATTTTTTCTCCTAACTCAGTTGAATTTCAAGATTGTTCCACATGGATGAAGATAGGTGAGGGAAAACTTGAAAATAAACTCTATATACTTACCTACTGTATTAATGCCTTGACTAATAGCTTAGAGATGTCGCCTTCTGACTTATGTCACTCTAGATTAGGACATCCTATTCATAAGGTTCTTGTTCAGATTTTTCCCAATTTGACTAACTCACAAGCTGAATGTAAGAGTTGTCAGCTTGTTAAGAACTACAGACTTCCATTTGACATTTTGGATTCTATTTATAATGAAAATTTTCAACTAGTTCACTCTAATGTTTGGTCTGCTTCTAAAGCTTCATATGGCGATTTTAATTATTACATTACGTTTATTGATCATTATAGTAGGAGCACTTGGATCTACTTGCTAAAGTATAAGAGTGAAGTATTTTCTATGTTTAAACAATTTAACAGCTTGGTTCAGAATCAATTTAATATGAGTATTAAGATTCTTTGCATAGATAATGGGGCTGAATACATTAGAAGTTTAAAGAGATTCCTGAAGGATCACGGGATAATCCATCAGACTACCTGTGTCTATTTACCATAGCAAAATAGAGTTGCTGAGCAAAACATTTGGCATTTGCTTGACTTTGCTAGAGCAATAATATTCAAAATGAATGTTAAAAAGAGGTTTTTCAGTGATATTGTTCTTACGGCTTGCCACTTGATCAACAAAGTTCCTAGCTCTACCACTAAAGGCCTTACTCCCATTGAAATCCTGCTTAAGAAGAAACCTGACCTATCTTGTTTACGTGTCTTTAGTTGCTGTTACTTTGTTCATATTTCTACAACAAGATAAGCTGGACAAATAAGCTATAAAATATATTTTTCTAGGTTATTCGAAGACTCAAAAAGAGTACAAATGTTTTGATCAGATACGTGGATAGAAGACCGTGTCCTGTGATGTAAAGTTTATCAAACATTAACCCTACTTCAGCAAGAGCAAAGGGAACACCAGTTATGGGAGTATTCTGACCAAACGGATCCTTTGCAAGCTCAAGATGACTCACCAACTTAATTCATAATTTTGCAGGTCATAGGACGACTGCAAACTATGAAGATTCCCCATATGATTTCATCTTTGCTGTAGATCTGGAAATGATACACATAGAGAAAGTGATGAGTTAGAAAGTGATCTAAACTCAAAAGAAGGAGGAGATATAATGGGGCTGAATACATTAGAAGTTTAAAGAGATTCATGAAGGATCATGGGATAATCCATCAGATTACCTGTGTCTATCCACCATAGTAAAATGGAGTTACTGAGCAAAAAAATTGGCATTTGTTTGACATTGCTAAAGCAATAACGTTCAAAATGAATGTTAAAAAGAGGTTTTTAAGTGATGTTATTCTTACGGCTGCCACTTGATCAATAGAGTTCCTAGCTCTGCCACTAAAGGCCTTACTCCTATTGAAATCCTGCTTAAGAAGAAACCTAACTTATCTTATTTATGTGTCTTTAGTTGTTATTGCTTTGTTCATATTTCTACAGGTAAACGAGATAAGTTGGACAAATAAGCTATAAAATATATTTTTCTAGGTTATTCGAAGACTCAAAAAGGGTACAAATGTTTTGATCCTGTAAGTGGATAGAAGATTGTGTACCATGGTGTAAAGTTTATCGAATAGTAACCTTACTTCAGCAAGAGCAAAGGGAACACCAGTTAGGAAGAGTATTCTAACCAAACTGATCCTTTGCAAGCTCAAGATGACTGACCAACTTAATTCATATTTCTGCAAGTCATAGGATGACTACAAACTATGAAGATTCCTCATATGATTTCACCTTTGCTGTAGATCTGGAAATGATACATACAGAGAAAGTGATGAGTTAGAAAGTGATCTCAACTTGAAAGAAGGAAGAGATATCTCGCAGGATTCATAACACTCTGACACATCCCCTGCTGATCAAGTTATTGCCACTGAAGATGATCTCAATGAGTCTCTGCAAATCCAAGAAGCTCAACTGGACAACACCAACCTGAGAAGCTCCTCCAAAACTAGAATTCCAAACAGTAAGCTAAAGGATTACAAAACCTAGTGTTGCTCTTATCTGATTTAAGATTATATTTGTTATGAAAATTTGATACATAACATCAAACTTTTATTAGTAAGCTAGACATTCACTGTGAACCTAAATGCTATGAGAATACTGTAAAGTCTTGTATTTGGAGATAGGCTATGAAAGAAGAGGTCAATGCTCTTAAAAAAATAGAACCTGGACAATTATTGAGTTGTCTAGGAATAAAAAGACTGTTGATAGCAAATAGGTTTACATGGTAATTATGATGAGATAGTGGAAAAAATATAATGCTACACTTGTGGCTAAAAATTTCACTCAAATATTTGGTGTTGACTATAGTGAAACTTTTCCTCTAGTAGCAAAAATGAACACTGTTAGAATTCTTGTTTCTATTGTAGTAAATCAGGGGTGGACAGTGGATCATATAGTTGTGAAGAATGCCTTTCTTCAAAAGACTTTTCAAGAATAAGTATATCTAAACTTGCCTCAAGGTCTTAAAAATTACACTTCTAACAAGGTATGCAATCTGAATAAAGCTATTTATGGATTAAAACAATCCTCTCGAGCCTGGTATATCAAACTCAGTGGAAAATTGCTTACTCTCGGCTTCAAAAAGTGCTAATCTGATTCTAGTCTATTTGTGCTCAGTCGAAGGAAAGACAAGGTTATTATATTGATTTACGTTGATGATATTTTGATCACTGGTGATAATATGGAAATGACTGACCAAATCATGAAACAATTACATAATAGATTTAATATCAAGGATCTAGAAAAGACGAAGTATTTCTTGGGAGTTGAATTTACATATTCATCCAAAGGTATTTTCTTGAACCAAATAAAGTATGTATTTGATCTGCTAAGGGAAACTAAGATGTTAGGATCCAAACCGTGTAGTACCCCATTGAATCTAATTTTAATATCCCTAAGAAAAGTCCATATGTTTCTAATGTACGCAATTTTCAGAGAATGGTTAGAAGATTAATCTATCTTACTATTACTCGTTGTGACATAATATTTGTTTTCAACTTAATCAGTCGTGCTATGCATAAACCTCAGGAGTTCCATATAAAAATCATGAATAGAATTTTAAGATACTTAAAGGGAACTCCTAGAAAGGAACAATCATGCAAAGATCTAATAACTTGTTTGTTTTTGCTTATGCAAATGCATCGTATGCTAGAAAGGTTGAGTAATGCAAATCAACTATGGGGTATTGCATGCTTGTAGGTGACAATCTTATGATCTGGAGATAAAAAAAAGTCTATGGTGTCATTGACAATCCGCTCTTGTGACTATACTACTAGTTTCATTGTTGAAGGTTGACGAGTTTGTTTTTCTTTCCTATGTGAACGTTCTCACATAATTTTGCTCGATTAATGGATGACTGGTTGTTTCTTGGTATTTCTGGCATGCACCATGTATGCTGGCGTGTGCCAACAATGACCAAGATCAACCTCTGACATACGCCAACACTCTTGGCATGCCCTTTTCTTTGTTAGGACTAAGCTGGCACGCGCCAAGTGAGGCTGGCATGCGCTTGAAATTAGCAGTTGAGTTATAGCGAATTTGCAATAAGAGTAAGTAGGATTGTCAATCCACAGAGATTGAGGTTTTAGGCCTACTCTAGAGTTTACTTACTTGACTAGGATCAGATTATAAAGTTTGGTTATTTGAACAAGTGATCTAAACACAAAAGCATAAGTTTAAAAGCTAACAAGTTCTAAAACAAAGATAGATATGTTATAAAATAGAATATAAACAACACAAACACTAACAATGAGCATGGCACCTAAACCAAAAACATAACCATAAGTTTTAGAGGGTTTTTAGTGTTGCAATATGGTTCGAGTGAATCGAAGGCATCCTCATCCACACTTTCGTGTGCGACTCATCTAAATTGCTACTTAACTAAGTTTAGAGGATCGAATATGTTCTTTCGACCCTACCAACCAACTAAACCTAGTTAAGCACCAACTATAAGCTCCACTCAAAGAACAATCAATAGGTCACCAAGGAGATTTCTCTCCTAGCAAGAGTACTAATCATCAAACCAACCTCTCCATCAATTTTATACCCTTCCGGTCTCAAGTTTTGACTAGCTACAAAGGCTTGGTAATCAAGCAAGTCTAAGCAATAGGATCAAGCACCTTGATAGGAACACATACATGAACATACACACCTCATACAATGGCTACATCAAAGGTAACAAGGCACCAAACTCAAGTATTTACTCAAACATACTAATATATATAAACATAAACATAAACAAGAGAGAAAGGAATGGAAACTTATCAAGGTTCCAAGCTCCACTCTTCAAGTCCACGTTCTTCTAGTTAAAATTTACATCTTGTTGGTGGAAAACTCTCACTTAGGTCACCAATGTGAACCAAATGAGCCACACTTTTGTTTTTTAAGCAAAAACTACCTAATATACTTACTAACTTAAGGAATAGTAAACTAAATACCTATATAACTTAACTAACAATTTGTCCAACCTAAAATATCTAAAAATTGTCTGCCAATATTGTCCCCTTGCTCTCACAAAGCTTAAACTGCCTTAGTCACTTCTTCTCTTTTGTTTGGCCAACACTCAGCTTTATTTCACTTCTGCCCAACTGATCTGGTGTGCGCCATGTCTACCTGGCGTACGCCAGCCTTCACGATTTTGCTTCTACGAGTGAAAATGGTCATCTGAGTATTCTGTCGTTTTGATAACGATAACCTAGTGTTACATATTGGAACTCAATCCGAGGCGTGCTGATGATTTGCGTGTGTTTATTGCTCCCTAGCAATCTATGGCGTACGCCAATAGCACCTCTGGCGCGCGCCATCCGTGTCAAATAAAGTTTACCTCATGCGCTCGTGCGTTTTCCTAACTTAGGGCACCTCTGGCGTGCGCCAAGCTCCTCTGGCGCGCGCCAATGTTTTTCACTCAAGCACACTAGCGTACGCCAATACCTTATGGCGTGCGCCAATACCACCAGCGATAGCACTGGGCAAGTCCGGTTATGTCGATCCTCAGGGAATTGAGTTTTTAGGCCTTGTAGTTGGTTTCTAAACTTGTTCAGGAGTATATTATGATGTTTGGTTGATTGGTAACTCGAACAAACCTCTATAATTCGAATCTAAAGATTTAAGCAAGTAAAAAGTCTATGAACTTCAAAATACAAAACTACAATCTGATTTAACAAACTTGGACAAGAGTGAGTTTGGTACCATTGAAACTTATGTAATCAAACAACTCAGGGGGTTTATTATGTTCGTATTATGATCCGAGTGTTTCATGAGCAACAAATCTACACTTTCGCGCTAGATTTGTCTAAATTGAACTCTAGCAAAACTTAGACCAACTAGATGTTCTTTCGACCCCACTAATTGATCCAAATCAAGCTAAGAACAAACTATAAGTATCACTCAGTGGACAACTTATTACCTAAGTAGATTTCTCTTTCATTAAGCAATTAGTCATCTAGTAATCTTTACATTAATTCCATCTCCTTTCGGTCTCAAGTTTTAACTAAGTTCATAATTAAGGTTACTCACAAAGATTTTATCACAGCCAATTAGTCTAAACTGATGCATGGTTGCTATGACTTTGTCAAAACCAAAGTTGGTTGTGTCAAAACCGAACTTACTTGGCCACTAGACTCTTGTCAAAATCAAGCATGGTTTCTAAGACTAATGATGATCATAATCTGAGTAAAACCATAATTAAGCCTTAAGTTCATTAACTAGAACATAAATCTATGCATGTTTAACCCCTCAAATTAGTTGATTACATGCTAGTTTCAAGGCACCAAACCCACAGAATTAACTACTCACACATATTTACAAAGAACACAAGCATAAACAAGAAAATACTTAAGCATAAATATGAATAAAAGGAAGAGTTAAGGGAGAAGAAAGGTTATTGATGTTCTTGAAGCTTTCTTCCTTGTCCCCATGTACATAACCAGAGAGTATCACATTTTCATGGCTTCTCTCTCTGTCCAAGTCTCCCCCTTTCTTACTTAGGCAAAATAACTAAGTTATTACAAAACCAAAGTCAAAAGGTAAGTTTAATATTTTATAACCAAATATCCTAACAACTACCCTTCATTGTCCCCCAAATATTTCTGTCATCCTCTCCAAAGGCCAAAAACCCAAGTGCCTAGGCCCCCCAAGTATTTGCCAATAAGAAGAGCAAGTGGGCTAGCCAAATTCTGTCTCTATCAGTCTCTGGCATGCGCCACTCGCACATATGGCGCACGCCAATCATGCTGAGGGAAATTCATCATCAGCTGCAAAGACATCCACCATTCTTGAGATTTGGACCTCTTACACTCCGAATTTGAAGACGCCTATTAGAGATAAAGTTGTAGCCCGGGATGTCTTCTTTCTAAAGCCATAAACCTCATCTCATTTGGACGTCGTATGCAAAAGTTATCATCATTTGAGTAGGAAGAGGTCTATCTTGGCTTGCCAATCGCACCTATGGCGCGCGCCAATCTTCAAGTTTTAAGAACAATGGCATGCGCCATTCTTCATTGGCGTGCGCCATGCTCTACAGATTTGTTATTCTTGCCTTTGTATGCTCTTTTTTGTCCATGACTTCATGCATTTGGTCGAGCATCCTTTTCTAGTCCTCAAATAGGCTCCTAAAAATAACAAAACACGATGAGAAATGACAAACATAACTCAAAATCACAATAAATGAAAACTAAGACAAAGACAACTAGAACTCACTAAAATAATCTAAAAACACTAAGAACATACTACGAAATGTACACAAATAATGAGTGTTTTTGACACTCATCACACCCCCACACTTAATCATTGCTTGTCCCCAAGCAAAACTCAAATGCGGACAACAACAAAACAAAAAAATCACAAAAAGCACACACAAACATAAAACAAGGTAAAGATTTGGCAAGACTCGATCAAAACTCAACTTCCCTAAAAAACATCAACTTATATTAAAATCTCATCATAAACCTAGTTAGTTCATCAATTCAAAACACAAAGCACAAAGAAACTAGTTGTCACCTCGACACTCTATTGTTTAAACAAGTGTTGACTCTATGTAAAAGACACTAGAAGGTTAAACTCTCAAGGATAGTAAAGTGTATTACTCATATAATGTGTATGGTCAACTTTCCTATCACTCGCATACAGGTCAATATCTCAAAGCATCCTACGTCCTACTCAGCATTATCTAAAAGTCGCAATGGTTGTCAATGATGGGGGAGCTTTTTCATTGGGTTGTAATGGGGCTGAAGGACAGGGTGAGGTAAAAATTATGGAAAGTGGCTAAACCACCTAATCCGAGGACTCAATACATGAACTAAGCAGTCTCTCGTCTAATCCAAAACATCCTCACCAAGTATAATAAACGTACACTCCCCAATATCCTAATATACTAAGACCTAGAAGCTCAAGTTTTGCCTAGAAAACACACCTTATTCAACTTCACATTCTTTTTTACTTCATTTTCTTTGGTTTTCTCTTCTTTTTTTTCTTTGATTTTTCTCTTTTTCTCTTTTTTTTACTTCTTTCTTTTTTTACAGACTTCAAACAAACTGTACAAACTTCGCATGTTCTAGGCAAAAACTCGGCTTCTAGAATGGCCATACTAAAACATCCCACAAATATCACCAAAAATAAACCAAGCTACCAATTAAACTCAATACACATACAAACCTCACGTCCTTGAATCGGATGATCAAAGGTAAGGAAGATGGATAATGTAGGTTTTGAATAGGCTTCCTAATCTAAGATCAAGAAAAGGCTCGGCTCAAATGGTGAAAACAACGAATAAATTAGGGATTTTGTCTCTAAAGCTCTAGGCTCAAATGTCAAAGAAAACCCCATCATCTCACTAACTTCCACGCAACCTAGACTATGATAAGTACTAGTAGGATGCCTCGATTAACTAACACTAGTATGCACCTCACGAAAAATAGAGACTGGTGTCTCTTTCGTCGGCTCAAGTCCTCACAAGGTTCACTCGTAAACCCTCTAGTCTAGTCTACATAATGAAACTACTAATCTAAACAAACGAGTATGAGGCTTCTACCAATTCCTAGGCTTTGTGCTCGAACTAAATTCCTAACTAAGAGTTTGATAAAATTCTAACACAAGTTGAAAATTTTTGAGGGGGGTCAAATTTTTGAAAAATTCATGCCAAGTCTAAACCTACATATCATAGACACTCATATATAAGGAGGATTCCTGAAGGGAACCCTCCCCCACACTTGAATGACACATTGTCCTCAATGTGGTTAGGATACTATTAAACACCTAATTACAAAAAGAAAACACAGTTGAGATAGTTTTATCTCGATGATCTAGTACGTTAAGAAGCAGCAAGGAGATTGAACCCTGCAGAGCTCAAAATGGGAACACTTCCGTACCAAATCACCAAAGATACGAATAAATAGATCTCGAAAATACAAAATAAAGATAAGCAAGCAAATGCAAAAGTAAACAGATAAATACAATATCACTTAAAGTCACAGCTATAAATGAAAGAACAAAATTCAGTGAGATAACACATATAACTAAATAGAACAAAACAAAATAAAAATAAAAATACAAGAAAAATAAACTCCCTTCTAGTCTTCCTATAATAGTCTCCATAAGATCCTTCATCACCCACCATTGGAGAAGTCGTTCCAACCGTAATGTCTATCAGAGGTCGGGGAGGCTCAAGCCCGTGATTTTTGGTTGAAAATTTTGAATGTGGGTGAGTTATGGCAAAAAGCGGCAGACTTCCTAATTTATAGATTCTGAATCTGCCCTACTTGGCGTGCGCCAGGTCTTCAGTGGCGTGCGCCAGGTCTTCAGTGGCGTGTGCTGGGTCTTCAGTATTGGTAAAATTAGTGTACGCCAACTTTAATAAAATAACACAAACTGAACAATAATGTTACAAACATTAAAAATACAAAAATAACATACATATGATACAAGCTATGCTAATTTTTTTTGTTTTTCATATTTTTTTAATTTTTTTGGCTTTTATTTACGCTGCGTTCCTGGAAAGCTTGAAAACCAGACGCCCTATTCTGATGGGTCACAAGTGCAATTTTTACTTTCACAAACCACACAACTCATGAATGGCATACCATAATGAACTACCTCTCATGGCAGCCTTTTCAGCGTTAAGCTTAACGAGGTCACCATGTAGTAACACGGTATGCACATTTAGCGAGTTAGTGCAATTCTTGCTGTAGTCACTCTTGTTTTCGAATATCTCCCTCTATACAAATTGTTGAGCACAACAATCATATAGGAGCAACTTCTTATCTCTCATCAATCGCAAAAATACTGTCATGTGCCAAAAAACCAAAGGATCAATGGCACTCATATTAAACATGGGATTGTGAGATATTTGGATTTCACCCAAAACTAACCAATTCCAATCAAGAGTGGGAGGTTGTTCATCATTAAGGCTGGGTATTTTGCCTTCACTAGCCAAATCCAAGATTGGAGGTTTGGCAAACCTTCTTGGATCTTGAAGTCGAGGTAGAATATTACAGCAGATGACACTTGACTCTTCCGTAGACATGACTTCTTCTTTTTGCTCCAAATCTTCAATATTCACCAAATCCTTGGTTGAGTTATAGTAATGCAAAAAGCAATTAGCACTAGTTATAGGTTCGTCAACCTCCATTTTTGTGCTCTTTAAAAACTCTATCTCTTTGTTTTCTTCCTCCTTATCCTCATTTTTTCATCCTCTAGTAGAAGTGCATTGGTATAAATAAGTGATCTCAATAAGGTCTCTTGGTACCAGTCCTCTGTTTCAAAATCCCAAAGACGACCCTTATTTTCAACACTGTATAGATCTTCAATGAATGACATTGGATTGATGTATGATGGTGGAGGAACATATGATTGTTCCTCCACTCTCAAGTCCATTTGCTCATTGTCATCCTCCACTTGCACTTCAATGTCTTTCTCTAAATGATGGACTAAATCAGATGGTTGAATAGAGAAGGCATCTTTTGCATATGCATTGAAGCAAATTTCATCTGAGTGAGCTTGAAATCTCTCAAAGGTTTGAGTTAATGCAGACAACTCCTCAAAATTTTTAAACACTACTTCAACATTTTCCATCATCTTCTCCATCCTTGCTTCTAACGAGTCCACTCTATCATCAAGGGGATCAGACCTAAAGGGTTGTACCTCTTCTTTGCAACTTCAGGAATAAGGATTTCTACTCCATGTTGGATCATTAATGGTGTCATGTTTTCCTTCATTGTTAAGCATAAAATTTTCATGATCTGAGGAGGCTCCATGGGGTGTGTTGAACCAATATTCTTCACATTGATTTTTGTTATGTCCTAACCACCCGCACCACTCGCAAGTCCAAACTTGAGTTTGGTTGAGACTGAGTTCTCTTTGTTTTGCTTCCACCCGTCTATGTGTATCCTCAACTTCATCTTCTAAAAACGAACTCCCAATTCCTTAGTACCAATAGTAACCAAAGGAATCCATCTTAACTAGACAAACTAAACAAAAACTACTAAAAAAATGAAAATAAAATAAAATAAAATAAAAATCCTAATCCAAGTTTGTAAACCAAATTGAGCATCTATAACTCAATTCCCCGGCAATGGCGCCAATTTGTTACGTATCGGAACTCGATCCGAGGCATGCTGATGATTTGTGTGTGTTTATTGCTCCCTGGCCATCTATGGCATGCCCCAATAGCACCTCTAGCACGCGCCACTCGTGTCAAATAAAGTTTGCCTCGCGCGCTCGTGCGTTTTCTTAACTCAGGACACCTCTAGCGTGCGCCAAGCTCCTCTGGTGCGTGCCAATGTTCTTCACTCAAGCACACTGGCGCGCGCCAATACCTTATGGCCTGTGCCAATACCACTAGCGATAGCACTGGGCAAGTCTGATTATGTCGATCCTCAGGGAATTGAGTTTTTAGGCCTCGTACTTGGTTTCTAAACTTGTTTAGGAGTATATTGTGATGTTTGGTTGATTGGTAACTCGAACAAACCTCTATAATTCGAATCTAAAGATTTAAGCAAGTGAAAAGTCTATGAACTTCAAAATACAAAACTACAATCTGATTTAACAAACTTGGACAAGAGTGAGTTTGGTACTATTGAAACTTATGTAATCAAACAACTCAGGGGGTTTATTTTGTTCGTATTATGATCCGAGTGTTTCATGAGCAACAAATCTACACTTTCGTGCTAGATTTGTCTAAATTGAACTCTAGCAAAACTTAGACCAACTAGATGTTCTTTCGACCCCACTAATCGATCCAAACCAAGCTAAGAACAAACTGTAAGTATCACTCAGTGGACAACTTATTACCTAAGTAGATTTCTCTTTCATTAAGCAATTAGTTATCTAGTTAATCTTTACATTAATTCCATCTCCTTTCGGTCTCAAGTTTTAACTGATTACTCACAAAGATTTTATCACAGCCAATTAGTCTAAACTGATGCATGGTTGTTATAACTTTGTCAAAACCAAAGTTGGTTGTGTCAAAACTGAACTTACTTGGCCACTAGACTCTTGTCGAAATCAAGCATGGTTTCTAAGACTAATGATGATCATAATCTGAGTAAAACCATAATTAAGCCTTAAGTTCATTAACTAGAACATAAATCTATGCATGTTTAACCCCTCAAATTAGTCGATTATATGCTAGTTTCAAGGCACCAAACCCATAGAATTAACTACTCACACATATTTACAAAGAACACAAGCATAAACAAGAAAATACTTAAGCATAAATATGAACAAAAGGAAGAGTTAAGGGAGAAGAAAGCTTATTGATGTTGTTGAAGCTTTCTTCCTTCTCCCCATGTACATAACTAGAGAGTATCACATTTTCGTGGCTCCTCTCTCTGTCCAAGTCTCCCCCTTTCTTACTTAGGAAAAATAACTAAGTTATTACAAAACCAAAGTCAAAAGGTAAGTTTAATGTTTAATAACCAAATATCCTAATGACTACCCTTCATTGTCCCCCAAATGTGTCTGTCATCCTCTCTAAAGGCCAAAAACCTAAGTGCCTAGGTCCCCCAAGTGTTTGCTAATAAGAAGAGCAAGTGGGCTAGCCAACTTCTGTCTCTATCAGTCTCTGGCATGCGCCACTCGCACATATGGTGCGCGCCAATCATGCTGAGGGTAATTCGTCATCAGCTGCAAAGGCATCCACCATTCTTGAGCTTTGGACCTCTTAGACTCCGAATTTGAAGACGCATATTAGATACAAAGTTGTAGCCCGGGATGTCTTCTTTCCAACACCACTAACCGCATCTCATTTGGACGTCGTATGCAAAAGTTATCATCATTTGAGTAGGAAGAGGTCTATCTTGGCACGCCAATCGCACCTATGGCGCGCGCCAATCTTCAAGTTTTAAGAACAATGGCATGCGCCATTCTTCATTGGCGTGCGCCATGCTCTACAGATTTGTCATTCTTGCCATTGTATACTCTTTTTTGTCCATGACTTCGTGCATTTGGTCGAGCATCCTTTTCTAGTCCTCAAATAGGCTCCTAAAAACAACAAAACACGATGAAAAATGACAAACATAACTCAAAATCACAATGAATGAAAGCTAAGATAAAGACAAGTAGAACTCACTAAAACAATCTAAAAACACTAAGAATATACACAAATAATGAGTGTTTTTGACACTCATCACCTGGCGCGCGCCATGTATGCTGGCGTATGCCAGATGTACGTGCAATGCATTCCTTAGTCTCGTGTCCTCCCTTTCGTCCTTGGCTTTGTCTGTGCGCTTGATCATCCTCCACTTCTCCTCGAATATGCTCCAAAACACAAGCAAACTTAATGAAAAATGATAAAGTAAGCATAAATACATAATGAACGAAAACTAACACTAAGACAACTAAAACACGACTAAATCAACCTAAAATACAAAGAACAAAATACTAAAGGGGTATGAATAATGAGTGTTTTTGACACTCATCACACCCCTACACTTGAATCATTGCTTGTTCCCAAGCAAAACTCAAAGTGCGGACAACCAAAACTAAAATCAAAATAATAAACAAACAAACACAAAACAAGGTTAAAATATAGCATGAATCGATCTAAACTTAACTTCCCTCAAAATCATCAGTTTGTATTAGAATCAATTTATAAACTTAGTTAGTTCTTCAATCCATAACACAAAGCACAACAAACTAATAGGTATCTCAGCACTCAATTGTTTAAACAGGTGTTAACTCTATGTAAAAGACACTAGAAGGTTGACCTCACAAGGGTAAACAAGTGTTTCACTCATATAATCTGCATGGTCAACTTCCTATCACTCGCATACATGTCAATATACTCAAAGTATCCTACATCCTACTCAACGCTATCTAAAAGTCGCAATGGTTGATAATGATTGGGGGTCTTTTTATCGGGTTGTAATGGGGCTTAAGGTTAAGGTGAGGTATAATATGTGGATAGTGGCTAAACCACCCAATCTGAGGACATGTCACATATGCAACTAATCACTCATCTAATCTAAGCATCCTCACACATATAACAAAAATAAACACACTCTCCAAATATCCCAATATCCTAAGACCAAGAAGCACGAGTTTCTCCTAGAAACATGCCTTATTGAACTTCACATTCTTTTTTTGCTTCTTTTTCTTTTCTTTTTCTCCCTTTTTTTATTTATGTAACATTCACAAACTAAAACAACTATACATACTTAGCACGTTCTAGGTAAAAACTCAGCTTCTAACATGGCCATAATACAAATCCCAACAATAATAAACTAAATGAATCCCAAGCTACCAACTAAACCCATAATACAAGCTAACCTAAACGTCCTTGAATCGGATGATCAAAGGTAAGGAAGATGGATGATATAAGGTTTGTAGTCGGCTCCCTAATCTAAGATCAAGAAAAGGCTAGGCTCAAATAGTTTAAACAACAGATATAATAGGGATTTTGTCTCTAAAGCTCTAGGCTTAATGTCAAAAAATGCCCCCGTCTACTCACTAACTCCTATGTAACCTAGACTACGATAAGTACTAGTAGGATAACTCGATCAACTGACTAAGTATGCACCTCGTGAAAAATATAGAGACGGATGTCTCTTCCTTTGGCTCAAATACTCACAAGGTACACTCGTCAATCCTCTAGTCTAGTCTACATAGTGAAACCACTAATCTAAACAACAGAGTGCGAGATTTCTACCAATTCCTAGACTTTGTGCTTGAATTAAATTCCCAACTAAGAAAATAATAAAATTCTAACACAAGTTGAAAATTTTTTAGGGGGGTCAAATATTTGAAAAATTCATGCCAAGTCTAAACCTAAACAAAACATCCTAACATGCACACATACTAAACAAATAAAAGGAAGATTCTGAGAAGGAACCCTCCCCCACACTTGAAAGACACATTGTCCTCAAAGTGTAGACAATACTAATAAGCACCCAAAAACAAAAAGAAAACAAACATACACAAAACATGCAACAGAATAACTCACTAATGACTTGTTATGTTGACTACCTTCTTGCGATCTTTTTTGCTTTAAGCCTAATATGATCATTGTCTAGTAGCATAACACAATCATTAAATGAGTTACAAACACACAACACAAAAACAGAGTCAAAATACAAGAAAATAAACAAAGAAAATAAACAAAGAAAATAAATAAAGAAAAATACAAAAGTAGGGAAATATGAGCTCCCTGTCAATCATCTGAAGCTGAAGGAAGTGGTGGTGGGAACATGAAGCCACTACCAAAGTTCTCTACCCAGGTGCGCATCCACTCAACATGCGCTTGTTGCTGCTCGTAATGCTCCTACTAGGGGGCCATATGAGCTTTCTGATCGGGGTAGAATGCCCTTTGCTCTTTTCTCTAAGCTCTCAGCTTGGCCTCTAAGTGAGCATTGTAGTCATACTAGCGGTCCCATCCAGCTGTGTTGCTAACTACATAGTCATATAGTTACACACTGTATCTGTGACGTTGCTCTACGTGACTCCATAGCTGTACCTACATCGCAGCCAACTGGGCCTGGTACTGGTGACTCAGGCCTGCCTGCTCCTGCTGCTCCTCTCTCTGAGCTGGCACCCTTTCTGGTGCCCCCAGGCATTTCTGCACTGCCTTTCTCTCTTCCCAAGGCTTGTACTCGATGACCTTGACTCCATCAATCATCGTCTTCTTGATCAGCTTGCTCATGTGGAGCTTCTCAATGTCGAGAGTCACCAACTCCAAAATCATCCCACGGAAAGCTGAAAATTGCTTAGAAAAATGGTGGCGTGCAATGCGGGAAATAATATATCCTAAGTATAGATACCTAAGCTCCCTATCACTAATCGATCTCGCAAAGCAGTCAATGATCATGGCAAATAATATGTTCTAATATTCAAACATTGGATGGCACATAAATCGATTGCACCCCCACATCTCAATTAATGTCATCCCCTCCAATGTAAATTTTGCATTGTTGGTCGTTAATTCGGAAGACTATCCCATTGCTATTTTTTAAATCAAGTGCTCCAAAAGGTAGCACTTTAACAACTTGGTACGGGCTGCTCTACTTGGATTTGAGCTTCCTCGAAAAGAGTCTTAATCGCGAGTTATGGAGAAGAACATTCTGCCCCTCCTTAAAATCTTTCTTGATAATGTAGGCATCATGTCTTCTTTTGGTCCTTTCCTTGTAAAGCATTGAGCTTTCGAATGCCAAGTCCCGCATTTCATCCAACTCTTCAAGTTGGAGGATTCTGCATTCTATGCCCTTTTTGTAATCGTAATTAAAGGTTTTAATAGCCCAAAATGCACGATGCTCAAGCTCTACTATAAGATGGCATGCTTTCCCATACATAAGCCTATACGGCAATATTCATATAAATGTCCTAAATACCGTACGATAAGCCTATAAGGTATCATCGAGCTTGTTCGACCAATCTTTCCTTGCTATTCCAACTGCCTTTTCTAATATTTTCTTGAGGTCTCGATTTGAAAGCTCAACTTGTCCGCTAGTTTGGGGATAATAAGGTGTTGCCACCTTGTGCGTCACCCTATATTTCTTAAGCAGGACTTCAAATTGTCTGTTGCAAAAATGTGACCCACCATCATTGATTATAGCTCGTAGCTCTCCAAATCTCGAAAAGAGTTTCTTCAGAAATCGGATAACCACTCTAGCATCATTTGTTGGTCATGCAAAAGTATCTACCCACTTTGAAAAGTAGTCTACTCCTACTAAGATATACTTGTTGCCATATGAAGTTGGGAATGGACCCATGAAGTAGTCCAAACCCCAAACGTCAAAAAGCTCAATCTCTAAAATTTCAGATAATGGCATCTCATTCCTTTTTGAGATATTTCCCATTCTTTGGTAGCGATCACACTGCTCAACATAACTACATGCATCCTTGAAGATGAAAGGCCAATAGAAACTGCATTCGAAGACTCGAGATGTAGTTCTTGAAGCTCCATAATGACCTGAGTAGGGAGTGTTATGGCATTGCTCTAAAATGTTTGCTACTTCCCAAATAGCAATGCAACGTCGAAGCACCCCATCATTACTCCTTTTAAATAGGTAAGAATCATCCCAAACATACATCCGAACATCTCATAGAAATTTCTTCTTTTGAGAATAACTCAGATCTATAGGAATAATACCTCCAACTAAGAAATTGGCATAATCAGCATACCAGGGAGCTTCTACTCTACTCATTGTCATAAGAGTTTCATCTGGAAACTCTTCTTGAATTTTTCCTTCAATCTCCAAACCATCGCTTTTCTCTAACCTAGAGAGATGATCAGTGACAACATTTTTTGCTCATTTCTTATCCTTAATGGACAAGTCAAATTCTTGTAGTAACAAAATCTAGCACATCAAGCGAGGTTTCGCATCTTGCTTTCTCAAAGCAGCATGGTCAGTGTAGATTATAACTTTCAAACCAAGCAAATACGGTCTGAATTTGTCACATGCGTAGATAACCGCAAGCATCTCTTTCTCTGTGGTCGTATAGTTGAGTTGAGCTCCTACCAATACTCTACTAGCATAGTAGATGACATGTAGCTTTTCCTCTTTCTTCTGTCCAAGCACACAACCCAAAGCTAGATCACTCGCATCACACATCAATTCGAATAGAAGTTTCCAGTCCGGTGATGAAATCACTGGAGCTATGACAAGAGATTTTTTAAGAGCATCAAATGCCTTAAGACAATAATCATCAAAGTTGAAGGATACATCCTTGACCAGCAAATTCGTTAGAGGTTTAGTAATTAGAGAGAAGTTCTTGATGAATCTTCTGTAAAATCCGGCATGACCCAGAAATGCTCTAACTCCTTTAACTGTTGTTGGTGCATCCATTTTTTATATAGCCTCTGTTTTAACTCTATCGACTTCCATGCCAGCTCTAGAAATCTTGTACCCAAGGACTATTCCTTCGTCTATCATAAAATAGCACTTTTCCCAATTAAGCATAAGGTTCTTTTCCCCACATCTCTGTAGTACTTTATCTAGGTTGTCAAGATAGTGATCAAATGAGTCTCCAAATATAGAGAAATCATCCATGAAGATTTCCATAATCTTTTCGTTCATCTTCCAAAAGATAGACTCCATGCAATGTTGAAACATTGTTGGGGCACAACTTAATCCAAAAAGCATTCTACGATATGCAAAAATACCAAAGGGACATGTGAAAGATGTTTTCTCTTGATCTCTGGGGTATATTGCAATTTGGTTGTACCCAGAGTAACCATCCAAAAGGCAATAATACGAATATCTAGTTATCCTTTCCAATATTTGATCAATGAATGGAAGTGGGAAATGATCTTTGCGTGTAGCATCATTCAATTTACGGTAATCAATGCACACTCTCCATCTAGTAACAGTCCTTGTTGGAATGAGTTCCTCTTCCTTGTTGATCACAACTGTCATTCCTCCTTTCTTGGGAACACAATGTATTGGGCTAATCCACTCACTATCCGAGATTGGATAGATAATTCTCGCTTTTAGGAGTTTAATCACCTCCTTCTTAAGAACATCCTTCATGTTTGGATTAAGTCTCCTTTGTTGGTATACTCTTGGCCTCGCTCCATCCTCCATATGAATGTGGTGTATCATAATTTTTGGGCTTATCCCTTTGATGCAGATATTTGCCACGCAATGGCCTTAATCCATTTGTTCACAACTATGAGCACTTTCTCTTCTTCTTCCTTAGTGAGCTTATTCGATATAATAATCGGTAATCTCCCTCCCTCTATTAAGAAAGCATATCTCAGATGGGAGAGTAGCTCTTTCAGTTCTAAGGAAGGAGCTTTTACAAATAAGGGTGAAGTACGATATTTCAAGTGAATCTCTAGCTCCTCAAGCAGACCTTTCTTGTCAATTTTCTCCTCTACTTCTTCTACAAAGTCCTCTTTGACTCCCTCTAATTTCTTATCCTCTATTCTTAAGATGTTCTTCTTACAGAATTTGAGGATACACTCATCTACAACATCTATTTTCATGCACATCCCTTCATCAAGAGGATGTTGCATAACACCTGTCATATTGAACTCAACCTTCTCGTCTCCAATTCTGAGAACCAATTTGCCATTATACACATCTACCAATGCATGTGCGGTGTTGAGGAATGGTCTTTCATAAATTAGTGGACAGTTCTTGTTCTCAGAGAAATCCAAAACCACAAAGTCAACTGGAAAGATGAATTTGTCAATCTTCACCAGGACATCCTCAACCACACCGTATAGTTTCTTAATTGTTTGGTCCGCCAATTGGAAAAGCATAGAAGTTGGCTTAACCTCACACAAACCTAGTTTTTGGAATGTAGACAAAGGCATCAAGTTGATACTTGCGCCTAAATCATATAGACATTTTGGAAACTCGGTTTCACCAATGAAACAGGGAATTGTAAAACTCCCTGGATCTTTTAGCTTTGTTAGAAGATTTTTTAAGATAAGAGAGCTACAATCAGCCATGAGTATAATTGTCTTTCCATCTTCCCATTTCCTCTTTTTAGTGACGAGTTCCTTTAGAAACTTGGCGTAGTGTGGTACTTGATCTAGCATCTCTAGGAAAGATACGCTAATCTGAACGTTCTTTATTTTCTCCATGAAACGGAGAATTTTTTCATCCATCCCTGACTTTCTCTTTGCCCTCTGAGGATAAGGAAGAATCGGACCATTGGTAGAGGTGGTACATAAATTTCTTCTTCCTCCGCAACTTCTTCTTGTGGGATCTTTTCCTTCAGAACTTCCTCCTTGTTATCTTTTTCAGGACTTTTTATGTCAATAGGTTTAGCATTCTCTTGGTCTTTTTGAGAAGCTAATTCCTTGCCACTTCTTAAGGTGATGGCATTAACTTGGCCACGAGGATTTTCCTCAATAGAAATTGGGAGAGAGCCAGATGCTCTATGTGTATTTGTCTTAGTAATTTTCCTAAGTTGTACTTCCATGTTACGCATGGCAGTTGCTTGACCTTTAAGAAACTGCTCTAAATTGTTCTGCCTCGCTTCCTGGACTGCTAATGCCTTCAAGATTTGACTTTGGTTGTTGGATGAATCTCCAGTTTGTTGGATGAATTTCTCAACCTTGTCAAATCTGTCCTTAAGTGCTAACATTCTTTCTCCTAAGAACCCATGTGGTTGAAAACCAGGTGGTGGTCTTTGTTGTGAGATACGTAATGGTATTCCTTTATCACGAATGATTGCCATATTGTCATCATTGTTTCTTTCTTTCCATGAGAAGTTAGGGTAGTTTCTCCAACCAGGATTGTATGTAGAGGAATATGGGTTGTTTAACATTCGGTTTCCTCCTTGTCCTTGACCACTCACAAAGTTGACCTGCTTTGTAGATTGGCTCATCATTGCACATTGACTAATCTCGTGGCCAGAGTTACTACAAGCTTTGCAATGCTATTGTAAGGCAATAGCATCAACTTTGTTTAATCTCAAATCGCACAATTGCTTTGCCATCAAGTCTAATTGTGCTTGAAAAGACGAAGAAGCCTATAAGTCTATTATTCCTCTTCTCTCACTTTGCTTAGTTACCTCCCTTAACTCTCTAATGGGTTGTTTTTTCCTCTCATTCGTAATTATCCTGTTTGTTGCTACCAGCTCTTCTAGAATATGTTGGGCTTCAGCTCTTTCCTTTCTCAGGAAATTTTCATTAGAAGCAGAGTCAACAATTCCCATTGTTGATGGTGACAGGCTAAAATAAAATGTCTTAAGCAGAGACTCCTTAGACAAACCATAGTACAGGCATTTTTGTTGCAACTCCTTAAATCTCTCCCATGTTTCACTCAAAGACTCTCCTTCATATTGTTCAAAGTTTGTAATCTCCTTGACGAGTTTGTTAGTCTTTGAGTAGGAGAAATATTTATCTAAGAAAGCATTTGCTAATTACTCCCATGTGGTTATTGGAGTACCCTTAAGTTGCTTATACCAAAGTTTAGCCTTATCCCTTATGTGTATGGAAATATTCTAATCTTAATGGCATCATCAGTCGCTCTAGGATACTTAAAATTATCAGCTAATTCTATGAAGTTCCCCAGGTGTTCATTATGAACTCCATCCCCTTGACCCTCTTGCCTTTGATCCATTCTTTCTTTTTCTCTTCTCTCCCTACGTAAAGACCTTTCTAACCGTGTTATTTCTTTTTCAGTCTCCAATGGAGAAATATTGGTTGAACGGGTTGATGACATGCATGTAACTTGTCAAGCCAGACAAGTTACTTGGTCAAAAAGTAAACAAAAAATCAAGAAAAATAAAAATCAAACTAAAAGATAATATACTAAAAATAAAAACAAAAATATACTAATATATATATATATTGATCCGAGTTTGTAAACCGAATTGAGAGTCAAAGATCTCAATCCCTGGCAACGGCGCCAATTGACGATCCGCTCTCGCGACTATACTGCTAATTTCTTTGTTGAAGATTGACAAGTTTATTTTTCTTTCCTATGTGAACGTTCTTACTTAATTTTTCTTGATTAATGGATGACTGGTTGTTTCTCGGTATTCCTGGTGTCCGCCATGTATGCTAGCGTATGCCAACAATGACCAAGATCGACCTCTGGCACACGCTAACACTCTTGGCATGCCCTTTTCTTTGTTACAACTAAGCTGGCGCGTGCCAAGTGAGGCTGGCGTATGCTTGAAATCAGCAGTTGAGTTGTGGCGAATTTGTAATAAGAGTAAATAGGGTTGTCAATCCACAGAGATTGAGGTTTTAGGCCTACTCTAGAGTTTACTTACTTGACTAGGATCAAATTATGAAATTTAGTTGTTTGAACAAGTGATCTAAACACAAAAGCATAAGTTTAAAAGCTAACAAGTTCTAAAACAAAGATAGATATGTTATAAAACAGAATATAAACAACACAAACACTAACAATGAGCATGGCACCTAAACTAAAAACATAACCATAAGTTTTAGAGGATTTTTAGTGTATGCGATGTTGTTCGAGTGAGTCGAAGGCATCCTCATCCACACTTTCGTGTGCGATGAGTCTAAATTGCTACTTAACCAAGTTTAGAGGATTGGATATGTTCTTTCGACCCCACCAACCAACTAAACCTAGTTAAGCATCAACTATAAGTTCCACTTAAAGAACAATCAGTAGGTCACCAAGGAGATTTCTCTCCTAGCAAGAGTACTAATCATCAAACCAACCTCTCCATCAATTCTATACCCTTCCGGTCTCAAGTTTTGACTAGCTACAAAGGCTTGGTAATCAAGCAAGTCTAAGCAATAGGATCAAGCACCTTGTTAAGAACACATACATGAACATACACACCTCATACAATGGCTACATCAAAGGTAACAAGGCACCAAACTCAAGTATTTACTCAAACATACTAATATATATAAATATAAACATAAACAAGAGAGAAAGAAATGGAAACTTATCAAGTTTCCAAGCTCCACTCTTCAAGTCCACGTTCTTCTAGTTAAAATTTAC
>SOPF01025834.1:0-53337 GCA_012979155.1 Hypericum perforatum
TATATATATATATATATATATATATATATATATATATATATATATATTTCAAGAGAATCTTTTCTCTTATTTTCTTTTCAAAGTTTCAAATTATATATATGTATATGTATATATACACACATATATTCAATCTGTTTAATTATAAATGATCAAAAGTTCAATATATGCATTTTTCCAGTTAAAATTTAACTTTACTTATCATACTTCTTCGTACTAGTTTATTTAAACTTACCCGAGTTTGGTTTCATTAATTGGCACAGACTAGTTTAATTCATACTGGCACCGGTTCTTTTTTTTCTTCTTTCTTTCTTGTCCTTTCCTTCACTTTATCGTGACAGGGACATAAATATTTGTATGTCATTAACTTGGACTATGAGGGGATTTTTTATTCTAATATCATGTACATTTTGCGGCAAAAAATTCACAATTCTGGCGAGATGTAAAATTTATGTTTTAAAATTAGAGAGACTAAATCAATAATTTAAGCAAATCATAGAATATTAGTCGTAAGTAATATACGTTTTAAATTTTATTTTTGAATTTTCCTCTTTCTTTTATTCTTTGCTTTTCTTGGAACGGTATATGAATTTTATGTACGCACACCAAATTAAAAAAAGTCAAAGATGTGCGGTCGATACTCGATGCCACAAGTCGTTAACTCGCCACGGACAAAAGAATCCGCTAGTAGTGTTCTGCCCTCGTCAGGATAATTCTTTACACCTCCAAAGCAATGAAAAAATAATACAACTTTTCTTCCTCATTTTATTTTACTCTCACCTTCTTTCGCATTATTCCAACCCCATCTTAATTTTGTAATTTTTGATAGACACATAATTTTGTCCCAATTTAAAAGTATTATCCAATTTTAACTTACTCAATAGATATCTTAATATTAGGTAGTACACAAGAATTTTAATATCTTGAAAATCAAAGAAAAGATACCATAATAAAGTTTATTAAAGGACATGGACCAAACCAAACCACCTAACAATACAAAAAATACACGTAGAGATTGGGTTCGAGACCATAGGGTTTAGTTTTTCTGTTTTAAAATTATTTGTTATTAGTTCACTAAATCAACTAATTAAAATATGAGTTAGATAAAATTTTAAAATTAACCATATTATCCCAACAAAATATTCGACACTGCTTATTTCAAATAACTAGAAATTGATATGTAATTAAGATAAAATAACCTCGTTATATGATAGGCCCAATGGACAATGACCTCAGTATTACACGATTTGAGTTGTCTTTTTCCTCTATCATAACTATAAGTACCCTTCTTTCTCCGACACCACTTACCTTTACCAGTAAACTATATTATCTCCTCGGACCGGTCCCAATTTCCCAACTCTAATTGGACCAAAGTCATGGGCATACTTATGGATGAGCAAAAAATTTGGTATTCATTATTCCTATCTAATATCTAATTTTTTAAATTTGAATATGAATAATTTGAACTTGAATACAGATTTGAATTATCTGCAATAAATATTTTGAATTCGATTACAAATAAAGATTATAAAATTGATATTTGTTTTTATTTACAAATAAGCCCATTAATTATAACCGACACTTACTACCATTAATCCATTAAAAATCCATAATACCACCAAACAAAACAAATTCCTCATACATCTTCCATATTCTTCATCTTATCTAACCCTAAACCCAAAAAAAGCCAAAGCAAAAGAAATTTACGACACCAGCACTCGCACTCCTCGTTGCTTCTCACCAAATGAGTCTAGTTTGTCATATATCGTTTTTCTTTGCTGCAGATATCCGTTATCTATATGAGCATGTGAGATGATTTTTTTATGTATTTTTTGAAGGGTGGGAAGAAATAGATAGTTACGATTATTCGTATTCGTATCCAAAAGATTTTAGATTCTGAGTATTAGATATTGGTCAATTTGGATTCGGATACGAATACTAAAAATGTGCGTTGAAATATTTCTTATAGTTGAAAATTCTAATATTTTGAATACAGATAATTCAAATGCTCCCTCCTAAGCATACTCTCTCAAAGGAAGACGAAGCAAGGTACATATAATTTCATCATTATTGGAATAATTAGCTTGATTAATTCTTTTGTCTTTTTATGTACAATTATTAACTGTTTCACGATGTAGTTCTACCATCATCGGAGCAATTCGCTTGATCTAAAGTTAATTTTTTGTCTAAGACCAAAAATGATAAATTATCTGTCTTTATTGTTCAATTCTTTGAAAAAAGCTAAGTCTTTTCTGGATTAAAATGTCATTATCATACATAGTTTACTAGATTTTTCATGCATGTTTGCTGATTCGATCCTCAGGCGAAGACACTAGCACTAACTGATTGTTCTTAGATTTAGAAGGACAAAAAGCAGAGACAAAGTTCATTCATCAGGTCAATCTAGTCTTCGATTTCTATCCAAGTGAAACACTATCAAAACTAAGCATCTTTTGGCATGCTGGATCAACATTCCCAATTTGACAAATGAGTCCAATTTGCAATGGCAAAAAAAGATAGGAAGTTAAGCTTGGATTTGTTCAACTTTATGGCACACCTGAAGTACCAGTTTTCCTCAAATATTTGGTGACATCGCTGGATATTGGCTTGCTTGAGTGCACTTTGCTTACGAATCTTTGGCTGGAATACGTAGAGGTGATCAATAAGTAAATCAAGCACTTCTTAGGATGCTGTCTTTTCCTTGAATCACTTTGTGTTATACGTTCGAACAATTTTAGGAGTTTAAAAGTAGATGGTCCCATTCAGTTGAAGTTCTTGGAGATACAAAATTGCGTTAAATTACAAGTTTTAGAGATTTTTGCGCCAAATCTCATTTCATTCAAGTGTATGCAGTATCCAATGAAGATCATGCCTCTCAAATGTGCGCCGCAACTCAATGAAATGTGGGTTGAGTCGGAGGCATACTCAACATTGTGCCGTGGGGCAGAACGATGATGTATATATGATGTTCGCCAACTCTCTATGCCAAAACATCAAACAGAAAAAAGAAAAAAAAAATCAAAGATCAATCGATGACACACACAAATTTCTTCATTGAAAATATCATCTTGCATTTGTTTATCAATTTTTTTTAATGAACAAATTTAGCACCCACATTTTATATATAAAATGCATGCTAGAAACTATTATTATTTATTAGCTTTATATTTCCTCTTTCACATCATCACTATTATAAATATTTTATATTTTTGGTATTTATCAATGAATAATATTTTAAACTACATCATTGATGATTCTTCGTTACAAACTTTTTTAGAATAAATTTTAGCTGTCAATATATGCATTATTTGAGTGTTTCATTTCATTATTAACAAATAAAATTTCTCATATTCGATCCCTTCAAATCATCTAAATTTTTTTACTAGATTTTAAACAATTCCTGATTGTTTAAATTATTTTGATCAACTCATTTAATTTTAGTTGATTTGTCTTAAATTTTCTTACCGTGATAGTCTTTTTTAATTTATCATGCTTGTTCAAATGTCCATATACTCACAACAAATCCAACAAACTCACCAAGATCCAATAAACCTACCTATAACAGAGGCAACAAAAATGTCTAGACCGGAGACATCAAACTCACTTGTATTGGAGGCATCGATGCACTCCATGATAGAAGATGACAGGGGAATTTTCCTTACAAAGAAGGAGGAAATTGCATTTCTCCAAAGAAGAAGTAAACCCAAACACTAATTATCGAAGTTTAGAAATTGTTTGTGATTGATCTTTACAGAAGAAAAGGCGAGATGATGAAATTTTATAATAAGTTGTCGCGCTATCCTACTGAACAAGATATTCCTTAAAATATTTTTTTAGTTGGTGTTATTGTATATTGAAAATTTCAAAAATGGTACAAAAAAAAACTAAATTGCGAAAAATGTATCCACGGGGAAATATTTAGAAAAATCCCGTGTACTGAACCAGTACACAGAATTTTACCCCGTGTATACCAATACATGAGATTTTATCCCAGATTCAATACATGGATAAAAAATCTATTTTTTGGTATACACGGGAAACAAATTCCGTATTTAGGTTTTCTATGTATAGATCTCAAAAAGTTATGCAGATTCAAAAAAAATATTCTCAAATCGAACATCCGAGCACCAAGATATTGCTCTTCAAAGTTTTTTTTTAACATAATCTCTCAATTTAATTTTTTTTGAAATTTGAAAAATAAAAAACACAAAAATACTCGTCTTTTATTAATTTTTATAAAAGAATTTATTTTTTTGAATTTTTTTATGAATAGTAGCATTAATTTGAAAAAAAAATCCAATTTTGATCAATAGATAGTTTTTTTCCGTCATATGGTTTTTTCATTTTTAAAAAATTTCAAAATAAATCAAAATTCTTTTATAAAAATTAATATAAGATGGTTTTTTTCGTGCCTTTTTAATATTTTTTTGTATTTTTTTCAAATTAAAAAAAGTCAAAAAATTAAAGTTGAGAGATTATATAAAAAAACTTTAAAGAGCAATATTTTAGTGCTCGGATGTCCAATTCGAGAATTGTTTTTTTAATCCGCATAACTTTTTGAGGTCTATACATAGAAATTCAAAACACGGGATTTGTTTTTTGTGTTTTGGTCCAAAATACGGGATTTTTTCCCGTTTATGCCAAAAAAACAAGTTTTTTATATCCGTGTAGTGATTCCGGGATAAAATCCCATGTATTGGTACACACGGGATAAAATTTTATGTACTGTGTACTATTTTAGTACACGAGATTTTTTCAAAACAGTCTCCCGTGGATACCTTTTTTGCAAGTTATTTTTTTGGGTACCATTTTTTGAAATTTTCAATGAATAGTAATACCAACTAAAAAAAATCCCCTTAAACACCCTCCAAAGTATTTAAAAGATATTCCTTGAAAACATAAAAAATATTTTTCCTTAAGCATACTACCTAAATACTATCCAATACTTTGATGAATGCATGTGTGGGGTGGGCCTCGTTTGTTTTGAATTGAAAGAGCGTTTCACATATGACAAAAATAAAATGGCAAATAAAATGAAGATGCACAGTTAAAGTTGGTTAATGTTTTTTTTAAAATGTGTACCACTCTCAGGTTGAAAAATCTTGAACACCAAACAGCAGAGCTATGAAGATAAAATGATTACCCAATTTGATGCGACATAGTTCAATCAGATACCTAACACAAACAATTCGACAACTTTACTCGTCGGGATGAAACATAAAACCTACAATAATGCTATAAAAAATCCATTTTTTTTAATTAAAATGACAAGTTCAATGTTAACCTAATTATGGGCTCAAAATTTTTAAGAAATAATAACATCATTAATAAAGTTTTACTTAAATAAAACCCGAGATTGAACAATTTTTATAAATCAAATTGGTGGCACCGCTTACAGTGCAGGAGTAAGCCATCCAGAGCCACCTATGCGTATATAATAAATATTTCTTCCTAAGTAATTCACTTCCCATAAAATTATTGTCCCTCTACACTGTAATTCCTTAGAAGTAGGACATGACTAAATTAGAGGGAACAAAAGAAGAAAACTATGTTCTAACGGTGGCCATCGCGGCACGCTGCCACATAAATCCAATGTTTTCAAGTTAGTACCAAAGTTCATTGCCGTCTTCACTTATTCCGGCTATTCTCATCTTACTCGATCAAAAGGCTTTGAGAAAAATGGATTTTCCTTCAAAGAGCCGTTGACTTCATTCGCTGCTATTGCACATTCTGAAATTTGCTTCCCTTTCTATAAATGCCACCTGTTCTCGCTCACTTTAGGAAATGAAATCTAGATGATAACGCTATATAGAAAGAGACAATTTATAATTTACCAATGATATTTTCTTATATTCTTAATATTTGAACCGTATGCAAAACTTTTACGATCTACGAAAACTCCTATATTTCGAACCCAATTTTAAAAATTTGAGATTTTCCGCTCAATATTAATATCGAGGCCTGTTTTTAGGCAGCAATGACAGCTGGGATGGAAGGAATGCATGATTTTTTTTAAGGAAAAGGGTGGCGCGAAGCTTATATTATAACATAGTTACAATACGGAATAGAACAATACATAGCAATAGGAAAAAAAACCCAATCAGAGCGAGTCCGATGATCGCAAGGTGGCACGGGGGGAGCAAAGGGTAGTCAAAGGAGACTGAAGGCCACACGACTGGGCGAAATTCTGCCGAAATAAACTAACAGCCAATAACCTCATGACAAAGCCAAGAGAGCATCTGAGTGCATACGAGATACAACTCAGATGAATGTCCAGGTCGACGTAAATCGACCGAGATAAAGTTTTCCACCCGCAATCATCGAATAGGCAACAAATCCTAACAGATCTAAGATCAGGCAAAAGCAGATCAATGCAAAAGCACCAGCAAAGAAGCCAACAAACATGACCAAAATCCAAGCAAACCCTAAACATATGGGAGCTGGATAACAACAGACCACAAGCCATAATAAAAACAATCACAGACCATAAGAACAATGACGACCGGAGGGGAGGTCCTTGGTGACCAACCCTTCAGGGTACATGAAACAATCTCCATTGGGACTCCGGTAGAAGATCCAGCCAGTGAGAAGATCGAGACAGCCTAGACTTGGAAGAAAACTGGGCGAAGGACTTCTGAGACGAGAGCCCTAGCTTGAGCTAACTGGGGTTGAGCTTAGTCGACTGGAGAGCCCTGGGCTTGAGCCGATTAGGAAGTTACCTACGATGGGGGTTGCTATAGAGCTCAGACCTAGGAGGAAGACTACCTAGGAGGAGAGTGATGAGGTCGGACGATGAGGTAGATACTGGCAAAGCAGACGGCCAGAGACTGTCGATGAGGTCAAGAGACGAGGTACTAGTCGGTAGACGACGATGAGGTCGGAGGTAGGATAGACGGTGGTTGGAGGATGGTAAGGTAGAGGTGAGGCAGATGGCAGGGTGGGTAGAGGTGAAGCGGATGGTGGCGAGGCTGATAGTGGAGGTGAGGCAGATGAAGGAGATGCGAATGGTGGCGATCTCAGATAATAGAGTGGTGGATCCTGGACGGCGTTGAAGGAAGTTGGTGGAAGATGATAAAAGTAGATGGAGAGAAGGAAGGTGGGGAAAAGAGGGGGCTTGAAGGGATAAGGCGGCAGAGAAAAGAGGGTTAAGAATAACCCTAGAAAAAGCTCTCAATTAGAGAGAGAAAACTCTCAGTTGAGAGAGAGTAATATTTGATCACTTTATGCGATCACTTAAACACCGACAAAGACTTATATCTAACTTAATTAAGAGATTCTGTAAAGAGGAAATTGAAGACACTCAAAGGTGAAATTACATTAATCTAGCAAGGACCCCCCACAGCAAGTACCAAAGGAAGTTTGGATGAGTGTCTTAAAGAGTGGGAGGAGCTGCTAATACAGGAGGAAACCTTATGGGAACAATGGACGCGGGTAGACTGGCTGAAAAAAGGGATTGAAACACACATTTTTTCTATAATAAAGCCAACCATAGGAGAAATAGGAATTAGGTTGAGGAGATTAGGGATGAAGGAGGAGGAGTACTGTAAGAATTGGGGAGAATCCAATAGGTCTTTTGGAATTATTATATGTTACTATTTTTATCTTCAAGTTGTGTGCAGGTGAAGGATATTACCAGCAAGGTGACTCCCAGAGTGATAGCCGAGATGACCTCATACCTCATGACTCCTAACACAAGAAAGAAGATTGAAGCTGCTCTTCAATAGATGCACCCTACCGATTCTCCAGGACCTGATGGCATGCCTCCTCTCTTTTATTAGCAGTTCTGGCCAGTAGTAGGCATAGTAGTGACTACAGTTTTAGCAGTCCTTAATGATGAGATGGATCCTATGGCCCTCAACCAGACAATCATTACCCTCATTCCTAAGGTGAAGAAGCCCCTACTTTGTTCTGAATTTTGACCTATTTCCCTATGCAATGTGATAATGAAGATCATAACAAAGACTATCACTAATCATCTACAACCCTTACTATCGGAGATTATACATGAGAACCAGGGAGCTTTTGTACCAAGCAGATTAATTAGTGATAATTCATTAATTGCATTTGAAGTATTCCATTACCTGAAGAAGAGGAAGAAGGGAAGGAAGAGTTATTGTGCATTAAAACTAGATATAGTGAAGGTTTATGACCGTATTGAGTGGCTATTCCTATGGGAGATGATGAATGTAATGGGATTCCTTACCACTTTTATCAATTTGATTATCTGCTGCGTCAGCACTGTTCAGTATGTTGTTCAGGTGAATGGTAGTATTGGCTCCTATTTCACTCCTATTTGTGGTCTTTGACAGGGTGATCCTTTATCGCCGTATCTATTCCTACTCTGTGTTGAAGGCTTTGTTGTGGCTATTAATCATGTGGAGGCTACATGTGTTATACACGGTATTCGGATTGCTCATGTAGCCCCTTCCATAATACACTTATTTTTTGCAGACGACTCCCTACTCTTCATAAAAGCAATAGAGTTGGAACTACGAGTACTTCTCGATATTTTATCTACTTATGAATAGGCATCTGGACTAAAGGTAAACATGCAGAAGAGCACAATTACCTTCAGCGCTAATATACCTCAAGACACCAGCAAGAGACTTCATGATCTGCTGCAAATGAGGGGGGCGAAGAAAAGGACAAGTACCTTAGACTTCCTACGATTATTGGAAGATCAAAGAAACTTGTTTTTGCAGATCTTGATGACCGAGTATGAGAAAAGATGGGTGCCTAGAAAGAACGCTCGCTCTCCTGGGCTGGACGTAAGATGCTGATTAAATCAGTTCTTCAGGCTCTCCTAGTTATATTATGACCTGCTTTCTCATTCTGACTGAGGTTTGTGATAAAATTGAGAAGCGACTAGTGGACTTTTATCGGGGGAGGTTTGGGAATGATCAGAACATGCATTGGCGGAGTTAGGAGCATATGCACTGCTCAAAAAGGGAGAGTGATTTGGGCTTCAGACGACTGTATAACTTCAATAGAGCAATTTTAGCGAAACAAACTTGGCATCTTCTATCAGCACCTACATCACTCACAGCTCGCCTTCTTAAAGCTAAATACTTTCCTCGAGGTTCACTATTAGAAGCTCTAGTGGGATACCAACCTAGTCATACATGGAGAAGTATTAAAGCAGGGGTTGAAGTCTTGAAAACTAGTTTGGAATGGCAACTAGGCAATGGTCGGGATATTAACATTTGGTTACCTCAGATTTTAGAAGGACACCCACATTTTATTCGGCCAGGAAGTGATAATTATCAGCGAGTCTCAGAGCTCTTTGATGAAGACCAAGCAGTATGGAATGAAATCCTTCTTCATGTGTTGTTCTCTGCTGATGATAATCCATCATAAAGGATTTGTATATAAGTCCTCGTCTCCCTCCTGACAAAGTTTGCTTGAGGTAAATAGAAGATGGGATTTACACTGTACGCAGTGGTTATAGAGCAGACTTTGGGGCTTGGTGGGCCAAATCAGGACACTTATCAAATTCAAATCAGCAAGTCGACTTTGAAGCTCTTTGTTGGAAGTTGAATTGTCTACATCGTATCAAGGCTTTCCTTTGGCAGGCTTTGGACAATAATCTACCAGTGCATGATAATTTGCTTTGGAGGGGGATCCAAGTTGATAATGTATGCCCATGTTGCCAATCTGCATAAGAAACAGTCCCTCACCTTTTCTTTGCTTGCCCATCAAGTCTTCAAATTCTGACGGCCAAAGGTTTTCCTGTATCGCTGAGTTTAATCGGAGACTTCAGATTAGATTTTACACAGATGATGAAGGACGAGGATGCTTCTAGGCGATCGCTCCTCCTTGCAATTTTGTGGGGTATTTGGAAAACACGAAATCACCTGGTGTTCAATCCGAATGAAGCAATAAATGGCCCGAGAGAGATCGATAGAGCTATTTAATTCCTCACAGACTTTCAAAGGGTCAACCAGAAGAATACGGTATCCAGTACGATCATGCCCGCTCATTGGTCTCCCCTGGCAATGCAATGTTTCAAGGTCAACTCTGATGCAGGCCTCTCGGAAAGGGGGGTGGCCAGGTTGGTGCGATAATTCAAGATTCTGCAGGGACGTTTATTGCCATAACGGTACAGTCACCTAACTTTATTAGAGGCTCATGGAGTCCATATTGGAGTGGAATTGGCCCTCTCTCATGGTCTAACTAACGTCACTTTCAAAGTGGATTGTCAATCGGTGATTTATGCCTTGCGTAGTACTGTTCAGAACCGGAGTGACCTGGGTCTTATAGTGGAAGACTGTTTGGCTAGTGTGCATGCGATTAATAAACATCATTTTGAGTTTGTCAAACGGGAAGCAAATCGGGTGGCCCATGCGCTTACAAAAGAAAATCTTGATGGTGCAGAGGACAATCGTTACTATAATTCCTTTCCACCGTTCCTTATTCCCCTTTTAGAAGCTGATTTGATGTAAACATTACCCTGTTTGGCTTTAATGAAGATTGATTATTTTTCCCTAAAAAAAACTCAATTAAGAGATTCTAATACCAAATGCAAATATTAAGAAATAATAGTGGATTCTAAGTCTTTTTCTTGGTTGATACATATTTAAAAAAGTGAAAAAAGATGACGAGCGTGTCGAAGCCCTTCAAAATAAACCGATATCTATGGCTTACTAGTTTGTAGCAATTAAGTGAAAATACCGAGTCAGATCCAAGGAGGAACAAATATTCAATCAACCTAACTATTAAAACAAGAAAGTAAAAGGGGGTTTTGTGAATGTTGGAAAGAAAACTAAACTAAGAAAATGAAAAATAAATATGAATGCAAAAACAATGAGAATTAAATGGTAGATTAAGGTCAGAACACCACGTGGTCGATCATCGGATCACTAAAGATATCTAATTCATTTAGCAAATAGGGGTAAATCTCCCGCAACTGCAAAGAGACCACTAACATCCTATAATCAACTAGCCAGCGACCGCATAACTAGTTATTTATCATCTCATACGCCAGGGCAACTATAAGATAATAGCATTAAGAACAGATGTTCCTACTCCTAGCGATTATACTCAAAACCTTAGTATATACAAACTAGCCTTACTTATTCCTAGTCAATTAGTTTGGTAACAACCGTTCCTCGCAGAACTAACTTTGCTCCTAGTTTAATTCCTAACTACAACTGCTAATCAGAAATCGATGGCATGTGAGTTCTAAAATAAATTCACAACCGCAAATCATTCAAAAACAAGAATAAGCACAATGAATAAGAAAATACCAAAATGAATAAGATGAATAGAACAAGATCCTCACAACCATGGGTTCTTCCCTCAAATCTACCAAGAGGATTAGTTCCTCATAATGAAATAAAACTTAATCTATGGAATAGAGAATACGATGAATCTGGAAGAGAAGAGAGAGAGTCTAAAATAAAGCTACTATGGTTATATAACCCTCCTAAACCTAAAAACTTAAAAGGGTCATCCTAAAGAGTCCTAACTTTTCAGGAAAGTGAATTTCCAATATTGTCCCCGAATTTCCGCCAAATAAAATCTGTCAAATTAGCCTTCAGCGTTTTGGTCATAACTTCCTCTTTCGGACTCTGATTTATGCATTCTTTATATCGACGGAAAGAAGAAAGAGAGATCTTGAATTTTATATCTGATAGGCATCTCCAAATTCTGCTCCGAAACCGACGAAAATGTCTCTCTAAGGCAGCTATCCTTCTAGACTCCTCCTTCATGTATAATTCCTTACCAAAATTGCCTCTTTTCCTATAAATTAGCACAAAGAGCCTATTAGTCACTTAAAACTCAAAAGATAACTAAAACAATATGAAACTAAATACAAAAGTGCAAAACAGACACAAAATCCTATGCATTTAATGCGTGTTCTAGACACACATCAAAAGAGTTAAGATTTTTTTATAGAAATAAATAACAGTTTCTAAGATTAACATAATTTACTGAAATTTTTATTTAAACATGTCAAGTTCCTCATATTTTTCAGTAATCTCATGCATAAATATTTAAAAAAATTATTTAATTATCCTGTGGTTTGGTTATTTAAAAAAAAGATTGTGTATTTTTTTTCTTCTAAATTTAATACCCATGGTTTATTTTTTGGGACATTTATAGTCTCAAACTCGACCACATGGCAGTGTCACAAGACTATTTTCTATCCTACTTGATATTCTAAAAATTATAAAGTAAAGGTGACGTGGTGGGTGACAAATTACCAAATTAATATATTTGTTTACAAAACCTTAATTTTGTAATACCCTCCTTCTCCCTCCGCCCCCTCCTTCTCCTTCTCATTCTTCCTCCTCCTCCTCCTTAGTCCCTCCTCCTTTCTCCTCCTCTCTTTTTTTAAAGAAAATTATAATTTATGTGATGCATTAATTTAGTAGTTTGCCACTCGTTACATCATCTTCATTTTATAATTTCTAGAATGTCAATTAGGATAGAAAATTGTCTCGTGGCACTGCCATGTGGCCGAACACCTACCCAAATTATTCAGGACTAAAAAATGTCCCAAAAAAATCACACAGTTTTTTTGGAAACAGCGAAACTACATAGTACTTAAGTGTATTTTTGTCTAAATAGTTTATGGTGTTTCTAACAAGTTTAATTTCTTTAAAAATTTACTAAATAATAGACATCTTGATACATTATGAGTTTTATCCCTAAATATTAATTTCTAGACATAATTGTCGAGTTAAAAGACAATTAGTATCGGCAAAACTTATGGAATAATTAATTAGATTGTCAAATGTCGTTACAAGGCATATCATATACTTACTCCTCGGCCTCCATTTTAAGAAAGAAACTCTTCTCTTTTAACCAATTGTCTTGAGCTTCGGGTACTAAATAGGACGAGACACATCTTCCAATAATGTTTTTACATAGTCTTAAATTTTTTATTACATGACGTTCGTGCGGCTTTTCTCCAAGGACTCCGACATTTGCTTGTTGCCCTTCTAGCTGCTCCTTTTGTTGCGACCATTACTTAAGGTTCGAGCCTCTAGGACATAAGGCAGCATTCAACTAAGTGAAGTAGAACCACCTTAAAATCATGTTCATGTTCTTCTAGAAGCACCAAGAGTTGCACGCCGGAAATCGAAATCTGTATTCATATACATCATTATTCAAATGTAGTTTTTACTTCAATCATGTGCATGCGTGAGCTTATAGTGAAATACCTGAAAATTATTGAAAGTGATGTATAATTTTTATTTTAATGTGAGTATTTTTTCGGCATTTAGACCTAATGAACACCCTAACATCACTTCGAAACCTTGCACTATCCAAGTTATTTTTGTTCTAATTTTTTCGACAATTGAAACGCTATATTGGTTATGACATTTCCAAGAAATTTTCAGGCACTTCTGCCTCTACTACCTTCGGAAGTAATCATCTTTAATTCCATGAATACGGTCGTGTTTAAATGTGCTTGCTTATAAAAAAAAGAACATACATAGTTTTTTATGCACGACAACTATTAAATGTACTTTTATTAGTTCTTTATCGAAGCTACTGATCTTTAATTAAATTTCCTTTCTACACGTGGGAAGAAAATGGTAATTTTCTAGAACCTTAGAATAAATTCTACATTGGTGGTAAGTTTAGGAGACAACTAACAGCCTAAATTGGCAAATTAGGTTTGACACCGCATATTCCTCCTATGGCCAAACAGGATCCTAAAAATTGAAAGTTCAACAGCCAATTAAGAAGAACAAAAGAATTGCGGTCAATTCAACAATTGAGCGTCATCAAGATCCGGACTCCAATACCATTGATCCCCAGGTAAATTTTAAATTTGCCACCAATTGTCACACGCATTTAATGTTTAATTTTGTTTGCTCTTTGTTTCGAGTGCAATAGTGTAATTGATTTCCTTTTCTGTGTTCTCCGATCTGATTCAAAGAAATAAACATGATGTCTCCTCTGGGCTTCATCCCAACTAATTTGTTTCTTTCATTTTTTAGTTTACTATGTTACGCAAATCAGAATTTATCGATTTTTTCAATTTTCAATGATAGATGCGAACAAATATTGATTTGTTTGTTGCAATTGTATGTATGGATACTAGATTAAAGATGGAAAAAATGAAGGAGATCGAAGTGAAACAACAGAAGGAGAGAGGATGCAATTTAACATTGGAAGCGATCAACATTGAGGTGCTGAATAAGAAGAACAAGAACGTTAATATGGAGCAGCATCTGCATGAACAACAGACTTCACCGAGGAGTCGAAGGACCCTAACGAAGCCGTCCCGGTCGAGCTGCCTCTGCTCTCCGACGACCCACATTGGGTCATTCCGGTGTCGGTTCCATCGCACCCCGGCAGAGGGCATGACCCGCGGGTACTCCGTCGGCTCCAATCTCTCCGAATTGGCAGCCTCCAAGTCTCACTTTTGATGATGCTTTGGTATCAGTTGATAACCATATTCTCCCTAATGCCTGTCTTGTATACAAATCTTCAGTTGTATACTACATGTTAATAAATTCTTGATATAATGAAATCGAATCTACTAATTGAAAATTGTCGTTTTGAGTTAAATGTAGAAATTCTGAAAAAAAAAGGTTAACCCCATGGTTATGACATAGTTTCCGTAGATTAATGGATGAAAATTTTGAATTTAAACATTACTATGAGATTCTGAACAAACCTCTCCAAGCAAGATCTATCCATTGACAGGAGCTAAATACCGTCTGACGTTTCTATAATAAATGTTTATTTCGGCAAGGGAAAGCTGAAAAATTTGAATTAGAAATGCATTTTGAATTTTTTTTTTCAAATTGTACAGAAAAGATTTTTACGTTTTATTTTAAACTGAATTGTCAATACTTACAAACTAATTTATGATTCTTATAATAATCAATTTGGATTCTAACAATATTCAACCAACAAAATTTTTGTTTACATTAGTTACGGAGTTAAAACATAGAATCGTGCCCAAAAAAAGTTGCATTGCAAGTTCTATGGCAAAAAAGACAAATTTAAAATAATCAGTTAATTACTAATATAAAAAAATACCTTTCGAGGGAATCAGAAGTTCAGAACTTTATGTAAAATAAAATTATAAATACTTGTTTTTTTTAAAGTAAATTAGCCGACCAACTCCAAGTCGAACGTCAGAAAGAATTTTTTCTCACGGCTCAGCCCACGTTACCGTTCCAAATATTGGCCCAAAACTAAAAAAATGAAACGGCTCCAGCGAAAGAAAAAATAAAATAAAAATATAACATTCAAAATTCAAAATAAAAATAAACCGACATTTTTCATTTTTCCTTTCAGGGCCTCTCTCACATCCAGAATTCTCAATTAGGGTTCATCTAAAACCCCCAAATTTGATCAAGATCCGATCTTTACGTGCCAATTAGGTTCGGATAGGCGTCCAAGATGAGAGGGACAGTAGTAGCTTCGCCTAATGTGACCACGCCCTCTGTTTTAGCCGCTCCAGGTGAATCCCCTTCCCATTTTTTTTAATTAGAGGTTTCGAGTTCGTTCCCTTGCGAGCGTTGCCGCAATTTGTTGTCTGAATTTGTTCGAACCCGGTTAAGTTGGTTGATTGTGATCTAATAGTTAGTCACCTTTATGAGCTAGGGTTAAATTGGATGAGGATAAGTTCATATTCTTTGAGTGAAGGTTGTTGCACTTTCTCACAGCAATATTGTGGGTCCGTGTTGATGTTTCGGGTCAGAGGGAGGTTGTTGTTCGCTGTGATCGTACATTTTAAGTAGCCGGGGATTCGTGTTTGTTGCAAGAGTTGTTGCGTCTGATTTTGTGTCCTGCACGGAGAGTGAATCTTGGATTAACCAGTTTCAATGATACCTGATTAGCTCTAGCTTTGGTCTTATGTGTATATTGTTCAGAGTTGTCTCCCACTTCGAGGTGTCTGACAGATCAGAAATAATACGTCTGTCATTTGGGTTGGACCTAATTGTAATCTTAATTATGCTTTGATATCGTAGTTTTTTTGCAATGAATATGATATAACCTTCTTCATTCTCTATTTGGTTCAGCTAGGACAAATGGACGATTCGAGACCAAATGTATTTCGGTGAGGAGCTCCCATCTTCAATCTTTCAAGCCACTTGTCTCTGCATTTCCAGCGGTTGATGATACAAGGTCTCTTCCACATTCTAATGCAAGGCTCCCCGATTCGACGACGTGTGCTGCTGGCACCGTGAGAATTCTTCCATTGATTTTTGTTGTTTTCTTTTCCAAGAGAACTATATCTCGTGTGCCTTATCGTGAATTTTAGGATTAGATATCAAGCTGTTTGTGATCTCACATCCTCGTGCCAGCTTGCTGGAAACTAAATACAAAGGAAATAAAGACCTTATGTTTTTGTTTTTTTTTCTGCAGAGTGCAACCATGTCTGCTTCAGGGCAAACTCAAACGCTCCCGCGCGGTAACACCGCTACTAAGGCCCCCGTACAAGGTATATGTTTATGTTTAACAACAAATTTCCTTTATTACTTGTATAATGATACCTGAAGTTATTGTGCCTGGTCAAACCTCCTTGTTTAGTTAATCAATTCTTGCGATATAATCGGATTAGTTTTACAGTATTCTAAGAGCTTATTGAATTGGTGAATGCTAATCAGCTAGTTACCCACCTCTCTTCTCTTCCACTTCGGAGACGCTTTCCTGCCAAATTATTTGTGCTTCTTCTAGACAACTGACACTAGTCTTCTTGATTACAGATAAAGTCATGATGCCAAGGCTTGACGATGGAGGGTTTGGATTTCCTCCCCGTTTCGATGGCGGAGGCGGTGGGGGTGGAGGTGGGGGCGGTGGAAACATGGCTGGGGGGTTCATCCTATTCGGGTTTCTTCTTCTCATGAGCTTTTTGAAAGAATATGAGAAGAAATGGATCGCCGAGAGAGCAAACAGGCCATACGAAAATGAAAAGGATGACGATCAGTTTTAGATTATCTTCTTGGAAGAAGAACTTGTATTATTTTGGCAGGAAACAAGAACCTATGGCTCTTATAAATACAATTTAAAATGAGAAACATTGACAGGACTAAATACTATCAGAATTCAACATTATGCTAGTAATACGGGATGCAATCCAATTTTCGGAACATAGCTCGTGGCTTGTGTATAGAGTTTCTTCTGTTCTTCATTGGCATGTTCCAGTGCTTTGGCAATCAACCCGGTGCCTTGCGTTCCAAGAGGGTTTTGAGGCATTTGGATTTTGAAGAGGTTGGCGACTACAAGATGGCGAATTCTTCTGCCGTAGCCCGTAAGTATTATAATAAAGTTTACTTTTCAAAAAGAAAAAATAGTGAAGGGGGATGGATTGCTAGACATAGAATTAGCATGGGATTGACGAGTTCTAAAAGTTTGGAATGGAAGAGTCCCTTTGAAGGTTGAGTGTTTCTTATGACAGGCCCTACAAGGCAAGTTATCTGCTCGCGACAATCTAATTCGAAAAAAAGAGACTAAGTACCTGAGATTGTCTTTGTCTTCTTTGAGGAGTAGACGATGAAAATGGGAGTCACCTTCTTCTTCATTGTAGGCCGTCTTGGCTCATGTAGCATGTGTTTGTCCGAAGATTAGAAATCTTTTGGTGCATCGGACTTTCTATTATTTACTCTCTCCCGACGTGGTTAAATCTTGTTCAATTTAATACGGGTTTAGATTTGGTGCTGTACTACATAGTAAAGTATGGTACTGTAATTTTATAGACAAGGGTATGATAGTCATTTAGGTCAAAAAATCAATTAAATTAAAAAAAAGAAAAAAAGAGAAAGAATATTACGAGAAAGAGGAGGAAGGAGAAGGAAGGATAACAAAGATGAAGAAAGAAGAAGGAGAACCACCGTACCGGAGACCTGTTGCCGGAGACCTATCTTACCGGAGAAGGACGATTCCGGATTTCGGCGAGTTTCTCATTCGTTGATCTACCATGGCATTGTTCCAGAGCTCCACCCACCTCAGCATCCTCACAGCCGCGCCAGTGTCCAAACTCCGGTGTCCAGACTCCGAATTTTTTTTTAGTTTGCCCAGATTATTCAATGGTTGGCACGATGATATTCAATGGTTTACGCCAGTTATATTCAATGGTTTGCGAGTCATATTTAATGGTTTGCCCGGTTACATCAAATTGTTTGTTTAGTTATATTCAATGATTTGCCAAGTTATATTCAATAGTTTTCCCAGTTGCTCAATTATATTTTATGGTTTGTCCGGTTATATTTGATAATTTACCTAGATTATTCGATGGTTTTTCCAATTATATTCAATGATTTTTCCAGTTGTATTCAATGGTTTCTCAGTTTATTCAATGGTGCGTCGTTCTCTGTGTGACTAGGCAAACCATCGAATATAATTGGGCAAACCATTGAATGTAACTAGGCAAACCATTGAATATAAATAGCTAAATAATTTGATGTAACCGGAAAAACCATTGAATATGACTCGCAAACCATTGAATATAACTGGGGTAAATCATTGAATATCATCGTGTCAATCATTGAATAATCTGGGCAAACTAAAAAAAATTGTCGGAATTTAGACGCCGGAATTTGGACACCGGCATGGCTGTGAAGATGTCAAGGTGGGTGGAGCTCTGGAGCAATGTCGGGGTGGAGTGACGAATGAGAAATTCGTCAGAATCATTACCGAAATTGTCGTCGGAATCGTCCTTCTCCAGTAAGGTAGGTCCCCAGGCAATGATTGCCATGGAAACCTACGGCGTAGGAACTTGTCCTCGAAATTCACTCCATCATTTGCTTGTGATTTAATTTTATCACTACGGCCTCGAGCAACGTACTCCTTACGAAGATGAATCCAATCCAAAACTCCTTCTGTTAAAGTAGCTGACCAATTATACCAACTAATGATATTCAAAGAATCATCAATGTAAGCTGCATGCTCGGACCAAGCCACTATTGACTCTTGAAATCATCAATAAATAAACTTTTCATCGAGAGTGCACGTTGTGTGAAAAATATCGGGTCAGGGCCAACCTTCTTCTTCTTGAACAGCACCTAGGCACTTTGGCTCCTTGCCCTCAAAGGAATTATCTTTCTCATGTTCAACACCCATGAGGCGTAAAATCATAAGAATCTCACACTTATCAATCTCGTCTTCGGGTAGACATCATAGAGAGGTTCGTCAATGACTTCCATAGTGTGAATGATTGGAACAAACACGACTCTGATACCAACTGACACAACGAAGATACGAACAAGTCCATTGATTTGACAAGTACTTGAGATTGTCTTTGTCTTCTTTGCGGAGTAGACGATGAAAATGGAGTCACCTTCTTCTTCATTGTAGGCCGTCTTGGCTCATGTAGAATGTGTTTGTCCGAAGATTAGAAATCTTTTGGTGCATCGGACTTTCTATTATTTACTCTCCCCCGACGTGGTTAAATCTTGTTCAAGCTAAGTACGATCAAGAAGTTCTTGTTCCCGCTTTTCGAGGGATTATGGCGGTGCTCTTGGACTTTTATAAACTATTTGATCTTATAGGCGATTATATACAACCATGAGTTTCTTCATTATACTATTCAATCCCGTAATAGAGAGTGGTATTCTTGGTCGAATTGTATCGCTGATTTGGCCATACAACTTCCTTTAGTTTTTTGTTTTTAATTTAAATTATTTTCACAATTTTCGATCATCTCTTCCTCTATCTTGACTCTCTTGCCCCGTGATCTTTGTTTTTTTTTTTGGAGCGTGGGCCAGAGTTATGGCCTTCTGTAGGTCTTGGGTTTCTCTGGGCTCAGACCCAGATTGTATCATTTTTGAGAACTCGGCCTTTGTAAATATTCTCTTTTCAACATATATTACTTATAAATAAAAATAATTGCAGTTAGATGCAATCGCCGGTAACCAAATAATATTATGACATGCCAACGTTTTCTTGGGCGGCGGGAGGGGGTTTGCAAGGAATCCGTATTCGGCAAATTTTGGATATTCGCAAGTTTGGTATCAAGATATTGATAATTGTGTTTGAATTTGATAGATAGTTTCTGAGAAATTTGATAAATATGTTATGTTAAACTTCAGTAAATATCATTATTTCAAAGGAATAATCTTCAATTAAGATAACATTTTTGGGAGGAGAAAATTTGGATTTTCTCAAAGTTATAAATATAACCCAAATATTTTTTTCGTAGAATATAACCCAAATTAAATTGATTGATCCGATGCTAACACATGATTGATCTGTTAATAGGATTAGTTCATCCTAAACACCTCCTTTTAAAGATGCTAACACATGATTGTTCTGGAGGCTAGTGCCGTAGAGTAGACCTTATCACAATTCGAATTGTTGCAAATTCGAATTTATCAAAATATTAAAATATATTCAGTTCATCCAATATGAATCAAATGTGAATTATACATCTTCAAATTCGAATCGAATTCAAATGAATGCTTAAATATTAAATATTTAATTAAAAATTTAAAAACTTGAATTTAAAATATATATATATATATACACACAAAGTTGAATTGAATTCAACTCGGATCAAATTTTTGAATTGAATTCAAATTGAATTCGCCAGTTTTGATGAATTATAAATTATTGAACCGTATTCAATTCATATCATGACGAATTCGAATTGAATTTTTGACAAATTGAATTTCATTCAAATCGAATCAAATTTTTAACGAATTGAATCGAACTAAATCACAAATCGAATTTAATTCATGGTCAGGTCTGGTGTAGAGTAACAAATATAATTTATTTATTTAAAAAAACTGCAAGATAGCACTGCAAAAGTGACTCCATATGTTTGGGCTTGAAATGGGCCTCCTACATGGTCGTGATGGACCAACCACGTATATTTGGGCTTTCAAATGGAAAATTTTGGAAGTCTATGTTGTATTTTAAATTTCATTTTGGGTTAATTTAACGTTTTTACCGATTACTATGACTACTCCAATTCCCATTCGAGTGCGTCCTTGTCTGCCCTTTACAAACAACTCTCTCTAATTTTTTCTTAACTTGAGAATTATACAGATTTGTCCACATCTTGCAGTCGGTGGCGGTGTTAATGCAGATGTGGGAATTTATATGCGTTATTGTCGTTGGCATATGATTTCGCACAACATTAAGACGTATTATTAATTTGACTGTGTATGAAAGAATTCGGATTTCATAGTCCACTAAAATCGTGATTCTATACTTGATAAATTACTAAATAAATGATGATTATATAATTATTATGTCAACACATGTTTACTTTTTTCTTTAAAACGTTTTCTTAATTGAAGTATTGAAAGATATAACTTAATCAAACAGCCACAATCATAAACGTGATTGAATTCTAAAAAACATATTTATTAAAAATAAGCAAAAAATAAAATACACGATAACCATTGAGAGTTAATTTAACTAGAAAATGATTTGAATTTTTTTATTGATATTTTGGTTCAAGCCTTACCAATGAAAAAAAAAATATTATTGAAAAGATCTTTTTAAATAGGATGTGACAATACTTATTTATGAAAGAGATGCACGATATGAGCAAGAAATTTCAAGCTACGACTACCAATCCTGGAGATCAAGAGAGCTTCCAAAGTTGGCCAGAGATAGCCAGGCTAGGCACTTTGTGTTGGTTTATTAAATTCTGGTCATCCTCCCAATAAAAGTAGCCCAAATAGCTTGAACAACTTTGTTTGGATGAGTTTCAGCAGACTTCTGTAGCTCCTCAAACATCTTTTTCTCATACTCTTTAAATATATTCTGCACGGTCAACAACTTAATGTATCACTAGAAAGTTTAGCCATCACATCCTTTATATGACAGAATGCAAAGATTATTTGTTCCTTAATTTACAGGAAAAAATGTCATCGTAAACCCAAACCTGGATATCAAGAGATGTGTAAATCTCTTTTACTTTAGCGATGCACGATAAATCAACTTTTCCGTAGTTCTCCTGAGATCACAATGAACTTAAATGAACAAGTTATGATACTAGAATTATCCAATTTGGGAAGGACCAGTAAATTCTCTTGGCTTACATATAGAACTTTCTTCTGTTCCTCATTAGCATGTTCTAGTGCTTTGAGGATCAAAAGGGAGCACTTTCCCTCTTCAATATCTGTTCCAGCCTATAGCATTTTGCAGGGTTCATGGTGTCATATTTCTAAGGTTGGTGAAGTTCTAGAGGCATAGAAATGGCAACTTACCTTGCCAGTTATCTTTAGTTCTCCATAACAATCTAGGTAGTCGTTCTGCATAACATATATGCACATTACCAATAAAGCCAAACAAAAGAACAATTAAAGCCTAAAAGTACTAATTCATATTGCACAGGAAAAAAACATGATCAATGTTTGACATTTATAAATGTACTTGTAAGAAAGAGCAAATAAAATGGAAACATCAGCATGAAGAAAGTAAAGGATGACAATTAATTACCACCGCTTGAAAATAGACACTTATGTCAACAAGTATGTTCTTCACATCAAGATGGTCATCCAGACGCTCTCCTGCCAAAATCAGTCCACATGCAGCCTATAGCAATAGCCAAAGTTACATTACACACAAAATATACTGGCTAGAGCTTAGTTTATATTATCTTGAAGGTGTTCAGACATCATATGGTATAAAAAAAATAAAGCATAAACAAAGTAACACTCACCGGCAAGTACATCAACCAAGAACCAGTCTTGTATTTGGAAATCAAATCATATCTGAAATTTAGCAATAATGGTCTCTAAGTAGCATGAACCCATATCGTACATTACATTCATGTAAATTTACTTACAATTCCATGGTGTACTTCATCATATTTTTTCCTTGCGGTGTAATGGCATCTAACATTTGTCCGTATGTTGCTTGGAATGCCACCTGTTTATAATTTCTATGTGGCTAAATCCGGCAGATAAAATCACTCTCTTTTATAGACGAGAGATTAAGACATTATTACCTCATTAAATAAGTCAAGCAAGTCAGCATAATAAGGTTTCTCCCTAAAGTACTTCTTCAGAATTATAGAGATTTGACTCCGAAGAAACATTGCGTCATTGGTGGCAATCATGCCCACCTACAACGATAATCAACCCATTGCAATACTATGTTATAATTTTTATATACTGTAAGTGGGTCATTGAAACTCTTTGACTATAGGACTAATATTTATTTTTATATAACTCGCGTCAAATAGCATGAGACTATTTCACTTATAGGCGTACACTCTTGGGATTAAAAATTATTTGAAACAATCCGAACTAACAATAACTAACCTGGGGCAATCTGAACCAACAAGGATCATCACGGCGAGTGTAAGAATTATCCATGACGTCATCGATAATAACAATATCTGCTTGAAGCTGCAAATGTTGAAACAGAAATCTGAATAGACAGGAAAAACTCGCTAAAAGACATTTATACGAATGACACAAGGCATACATGAATTAATGAAAATCTAAGATTTAATTAGTGGCAGTTCCATACCCATTGAATGCACCAACCAAGAACGCAGGCGAGGAAATAGTCCTCATCAGATATCTCCTTTCCGTCCAGCAATATTTCGTAGCAACTGATCGCATCCAGCGCACGACCTAGCTTGCCTCTGGGCACATTATAATCCAGCATCTGCGGGGAAAGAGATGTTCGGTTAATAAAGAACACTAAAAGCAGATGACATTTAGTTTAGCGGCACAAAGTATAATATGATTTTAAGGAAGTGAAAGTTCAAACCCTAACAAATATAAAACTAGGTGTAAAATTAAAGTTTACAAAAGTGAAGAACACGAAAACCAACTATTGAGTGAGAGCATTCTATATATTTACCCGGTGAAGCCATTGGCGAGATTCGTCGGTGAATAGACAAGCGGGGTTATCGAGTAGCTCTGACTTCAATATTGAATATACCTCCAAGAGCTTCCTCTCTTCATCATCTGATGTGTTTCCTCTCTCTCTCCTTGACTGCCGATTCAACAATATCGACAAATGATAGTTATTCAAAGTGATATCTAACTTGGATTTGTTAAAGCTAAAGGTAGAATTATATTAAAAATTAGCTGGGCTAGACACGGTTAGTCAAGAGAAGGCCAAAAAAATATGAGGTTACAATCGCATGCCTTATTAAAATCATACTGCGCAAAAACTATGGCAGGTACCATATGTTCACTCTTCTTATTGGAGTTGTGTTCGAGTCTCCCGAATAGAAAATGTAGAAGATGCACTTTTAAATATGGTGAGATGTTCTAATCTTACTAACGTAACTTCATAAAAAAACAATATATCAATCAACTGTTAAGAAATGTCACCACAGCAGCAACGCATTTGGTAGAATATCCAACAGCTGGCCATGCAGATACAAGGCCATGAGGCGCCTCGTATCCCTTTCTTAAGTTAGAAGGTTGAAGATGATTCCTCACCGGGACAGCTGGAACATTGATGCATCTTGTCATCATGGTTCTTTGTGAAAGTGGATAGCCCTTCGACACACATACACACACATATATATATACACACACACATAGGGGTGAACAAACAAATCGAAACCCGTATATCTGAACTGATCTAAACCAAAAAATCCGAACTGAACTAGAACTCGAAAAAAATCGTTTGGTTTGGGTTTGACTTTTTTTAAAAAAAGTTTCTCGGTTCTGGGTCGGGTCCAAGCCCACAGATCCGTTTGGACCCGACCCGAACTGGAATATATATTACTTATGGAGATTTTAAAGTTTAGTTCAAGCTTTCAAGGATTAGTTCGGGTCCAAGCCTACTTTCCACTTCCCACTTCTTTTTAGCAAAAGTCAAAATACTATGCCCCATTTCCTACTTTCCTTTCCTTCCTTAGACATTTCTGAGACAAAAAAAAATTATTTATGGGTCTTTTTTGGGTTTTATGGTCCGAGTCAACCCAGATCCAAATTTTGGGTCCAGGTTAGACCCAAAGTTGAAATGGTTCAGTTCGGATCTCATAATTCCCTGATTTGTGGGTCTGGGTCTTTTGGGTCTGGATCAGATCGGACAAGTCGGGTGTTTTGCTCACCCCTACACACACATGCATACATACATATATGTATGCATAAAAATTAGGTTTAATCCACAAAAAATTAGGACAGGGTCTAATCCCTAGGTATAAAAAACTACCTTTACAAATGTATATCTTCGAGACCTACATGGTCCTCAAACTAAATAATTACTATATTAAAAAATGTCCACAAATTCATATTAACTTAGTATATGATAAAATTTTAATAAAAAAGTATATAATAAATTAAACTCAACATATATATTATTTTATAAATATATTATGAGAAAAAAATACGTGATGTACCTTTAGGCTTTAGGGACATGAGTCCCACGAAGACATTGTCTTGTTAGGCCAAGTTGTTCACGCCTCATAAATGAGGAAGGGCCCTAATCAACGTTGAAGTTGAAAAAATGGAACTTTGAATTTTTTTTGGTAAATAGAACATTGAAAATTTTGAACGGCAATTATAAGGATTTGATATGATCAATGCATTTTTCAATTGTGCACTTTATTTGACTCTCTTGGGAAATGACTCTATAGGTACCATGTGGTATTCAAAAATATCACTTTAGTACTTTGTAGTAAAGAACTCTTCATTTAAGTCATACCTCACCAATTTTTCATCACTTTGGTCCCAAAATTACGATACTACCTCTCCCTCAATCAGAACCTAACCAAACCCAATTCAACCCGACCGAACCCAGGTCTAATTCAACCCAATAGGGCGTAGAAAATAGGATATAACTCAGATTGAGCTAAAATTTTGCAAGAAGTATCATAAAAATACACCTGATTTACAAAAATAATTTCAGGAATTTTAAAGGCCCGGATATATTTTTTTTATTTTTTGATGCGCTAAAAATTTATAAAATTGTATAAAATAGAAAATAGAATATAACTCGGATTGAGTTAAAATTTGGCAAGCAGCATCATAAAAATACACCTGATTTACAAAAATAATTTCAAGAATTTTAGAGGCCCGGATGTATTGTTTTTATTTTTTGTTATGCTAAAAATTTGTAAAATTGTATAAAATAGAAAATATGATCAATTGAGTTGAAACTTGTCCCATGAAACCTTAAGAATCTCTAATAATATTAGGAACCAAAATGAATCTCTGGAAAAAGTTTCAACTCAATTGGACATATTTTCTATTTTATACAATTTTATAAATTTTCAACACAGTGAGAAATAAAAAAAATACTTCCGGGCCTCTAAAATTCTTGAAATTATTTTCAAAAATCGGGTGTATTTTTATGATGCTTCTTGAAAAGTTTTAGCTCAATCTGAGTTATATCTTTTTTTTCTACGCCCTATTAGGTTGAATTGGATCTGGGTTCTGTCGGGTTGAATTGAGTTTGGTTAGGTTCTGATTGAGGGAGGGGTAGTATCGTAATTTTGGGACCAAAGTGATGGAAAATTGGTAAGGTATGACTCGAATGAAGGGTTCTTTACCACAGGGTACCAAAGTTATATTTTTGGATACCACAGGGTACCTATAGATTCATTTCCCGACTCTTTCTACACGCGAGGAGTTAAGGTTGGCTATCAAGTGGTTCGAGCCAAACAATTTGCCTTCTCTAAAGATGAACATATCTATGCCAGTTTTTTTAAATGCAATGATGAAGTCAATAATCTAGAGAAGTCTATATTGGGAGGGCTGCTTATTATATTAGACTTCTTCCAAAAGACTTTTGATCGTATATCTTGGTCGTACATCGAAGAGGTTTTATTGGCCATGGATTTTGACCACCATACCTTGGCTAGATTTCCCGTCTAGTCGCATGTAACTAAAACCGAAAGAGAGCTTATAAAGCAACTACAGTTTAAGACTTTAAGACCAAAGTAGCTGACCCTTTTGGGGGCATCACAAGATTAATTGACACAGCAAGTTCAAGAATAAAATAGCACCAACTTAGTAAGCTACTTTTAGCAACCATTTCATTTCATTAAACAATAAAAAAAACATGAGAGAGAGAGAGAGAGAGAGAGAGAGAGAGAGAGAGACTTTTGGGATCTCAAAGGAGACCTCTGGTCCATCATTTTCCATTTTGGCCCATAGGCCCATATATTTGAATTCGCGAATGGGCCTTGGCTTAAGCTTCGACTTTTCGTCTTTCGATTCACAATGGGCTTGGCGGTAGTTCAGAAAACAAGCGTGGGCTCATACGTTTGGGCTTTTAATTGGGCTGGGTCCATCACTTTATCGTCTATCAGGCACGATTCTTAAAAAAATGACCCAGAAGTTGACCCGGAATTGGGTCCGACCTCCAGGTTAGCCGATTGGGCCGGTCGGACTAGATTTTTTTCTTTCCTATTTTAATGTAATTTTTTGAATTATATATTTGTATATAGGTAAATATAAACTAATAATAATTATAAAATATAAAATATACTAAATTTCTGTGCGAACTGTCTAGTCTGACCGGATTTTTTGAGCAAACAATCCGGTTTGACTAGATTTCCTCCAATCGGACCGGATAGCATTTTTTACCCCAAAACGTTACGTACTTATGCCCGATTCGCGGTCCGACCGCATTTTTTAAAATCTTACTATCAGGTACATGACCATGCCGGGGATCTTCAACGTAACAAAACAAGCAAAGAAATAGGGATAACAATGAATAAGGTATGAATAAAATCCATAATATATGCGTTATTTATAGCTAAATGTATTATTAAATCTATGAGAAAATTGTACATGATATTCCTAAGACGCTTGAGAGAACAAACTTGAAAAAAGTTGGGGGAAAAGAGGATTATCTCATAAATTACATAGGTACATCTTGTGTAGATGAATTATCACGGGCCGCAAATTATTCCTTCTTTAAATAGCATAGGAGGCATATGACCGAACTAACTGGGCTTTCCTACGAGTGACTTTGAGTCCATCTTTCCAGATAATCTTGTTCAGTGGCTCTTAATGTGTGTCTGTACGCCCTCCCCGCGCATTTCATGGAATGGAGAAATTTCTGTTGTTTTCAGCCCACTCGGGACCCTCCAGGACCGGAACCAGATTAAGAAGTTGCAATATAACAATTTCTAAAGTTTTTTAAAATTTGATTTTAATTTGTAGGTTGATTAATTTTTCAGTGAGATCAATTTTTAATTTTAATGAAAACATACAATAAAAAAGATATCTATCAAAAAATAAATTAAGTGGAACAATTGTCCCCACAATGTACCACGTGGCTCTGCCACTTGGACCATCTATCAGCCTATATATTTGCACTCTGTCTTGAGCGTGTATGACATGCTATTGAATAATGGAAACATACAATAAAAAAGATACCTATCAAAAAATAAATTAAGTGGGACAATTGTCCCCACAGTGTACCACGACTATCTATCAGCCTATCTATTTGCACTCTCTCTTGAGCGTGTATGACATGCTATTGAATAATGTGTCAACGAGAAGCGATGGGCTCTAGTCAAATTGTCTCGCTGTGGCCCCCCAGACTTGATGTAATGCCCCGTAATTTAACCGACTAGCTCCACTATACCAACACGAATCTTTTCAGTGTGCTTTGTCCTCACTCGCACGCACTCTGAAAAACTTCCGAGGAGGTCACCCCATCCTGATCCTACCTTCGGCCAAATGCATTTAATCTTGAAGTTCTTTCAGGATGTGTGCCCGAAAAGAAGGTGCACATTATTTTTATACATAGTAACAATTAAATCACTTAAACCTTTCACACAGTACATATACAGGATATCACACTTGATTTTTATGTGTAGAGTTTCAATGGATCATGCGACTCTTATTGGGAGAGTCCTTGACAGTTTTTGTGCAAGTTTGGGACAAAAGATTAGTCTCCCTAAATCTAAGGTCATGATTTTTGCTAATGTAGATGACACGCTAGCTAGTCAGTTGAGCTTTATCTTAGGGATACCTTTGATAACGGATCTGAAGAAATATCTCGGAGTCACCACAGCTTTGGATCGTCAATGACACCAGTTATATTAATTTTTATGGATTGCATGCGAAGTCAGTTGGCGGGTTGGAAGGCTCAAACTCTAAGCTTAGCTGGCAATATCATGCTAGCTAGATTGGTACTATCGACTATCCCATCCCACATTATGCAGACTGATGTTTTTTCTGTTTTGACATGTGTCGAGATGGACATGTGTGCACGCAAGTTTATTTTGGGCTCGATTGAGGAGCGCCAATGAATGCGTTTAGTGGCTGGGCAATGATTTGTCTTCCAAGAGGTGTAGGTGGCATTATTTTCTAAACTTCCTATGCGTTTAATGCAAACACATGAGACATTATGGACGAGAGAGGGAGTTCTGAACTAGAGATGCTAGAGCCTATTTTGGGCAACTCACCGATGTGGCACACTATTGTGAAGGCCAGACCATTACTTGCACTTGGACTTCGTTGGAATGTAGGGGATGGGATAGGAACCTCTAGCTAGCATGACCCATGGCTGAGTCGAGTGTGTTTCAGACTACAGATTGCCTTAAAGCGATTATGATTATTACTTGTTTGTCAAAATTCTTGCAGAAGCAGATCTTAGATTCTCATGTGGCTATAGACATTGCTACTACATCTGCTATAGTAAATGTGCTAGCTTGGGGACTCATGTGTCATAGATAGTTCACCACAAAGTTATTATACCAGGCAATTATCAAGCACGTACATTGTTCTCTTTCATTAGATTGACTGAAATGGGAGTATCAATTATAGCATTTTCAGGATCGAGCACCGCATTTCCAGTTAATCTATCATCCTTGGTGTAAAATAGGCACGATGCCTTAAGCACATCAAAAAACAAGTTCCTACATGCCCTTGGGATTGGATTGCCCTTCTCCCTTGAGACCAATTATCTCAGTTGTAGTTGATTAATGCCTATTGCAACCTTTTGATTAATGCCTATTGCAACCTTTATCCTTTTGATAGCTTCATCTTTGATCAAACTGCCATAGTCTTGAATCATGAGCAGCGAGAAAGCGTTCAGCTTACCCTGTTAGAGATTCTCTTTGCATCAAAACATAATTAGGATGTACCTGGCTATTACATAATAATGTCCAACTAAAGGATTTGGAATAATTTCACCCTGGAGGTTCTCCAATCATTGAGAAGACAGCCGCAAATGCTTATGTACTTGAACATGCCATTATATTCATGAGATCTGATTGCTATTTCTAAAATCTTAGGGCAAACAAGATATAGAGTTGAGAGGACAAGGGGCAAAAGCAAATGATACACAAGCATTAGCCATATATTCTTCCAAGTATTATTCGTGTTGATTGTGTCCTTACCCATTGAGCTTCTTTTAATATTGACTTCACCATATTCAACCACTACAATTTGAAATATTTGATGTCACCAAAAAATCTAAAGTTCAAGCATAATCGAATAATGAGCTGGAGATTGAATTTCACAGCTCACTATCTTGACAACACGTCACGTTCTTGCTTTGACAATGCTTTTTCTTCAATCTCACAAATAGTGTTGTGTATTGCTACATATATTATCTCAATTATCTCAGAATAGAAATCGATTCTCTAATCAATATGCCACCTACATTCTATTTCGTGTAATGCAAATTAGATTGGAAAATGATGGATGTTCCAAGAAGGCATTTTACTTACTTGTCGATCAACTGGACAAGGTTAGCAAGTTCCTCCTGAGACACTCCAGCATCATAGAAATCATCAACAATTGTGCCAACAACTGTGGATTTGACCTATGATATACGTGCATCAAAAAGTTTAGGCTCGAATATAGTGGTTGCACCCAAGAGATAATACTAGCTCTATTTCTGTCCAGCAAACATCAACTTGTCCAATTTCATATTTGCTACCCACCTGTTTATGACATTATCAATGATCCTTATTTTTGTTTGTAATCCGAACTACAACATAGATTTTGAGAAGAACATCATCACTATACTAGAGAAGATCCTGGTCAACCACTTGATCACTGGGTTTCTAGGTTGTTTCAGAACAGATTATCTACTGTCAAACCTGATCTTTGTTCAGAGGAATGTGTTAAAGATCTAGTTGACTTGGAAACTAACTCGTGGAATACTGAACTTATTTTTTATATTGTTGCTACAAAGGAAAAGATGTTATTCTCAACATGAATCACCCACATCCTTTTAGTGAGGATAGAAGAATTTGGACTAGAGCTGTCAATGGGACTTATATGGCTTAAACTTGATTACTTGCATCTTGTTAATTATGCTGACAAAGTTAGTTCTTCTTTTGCTCCTGGGAAGGGTGTCACTAATTTCTGGAGCATGTTATAAAATTTTGATGTCCCACCTAAGTTGAAAAGGATTTTATGGCGATTGTTGACTAATTCTTTGTCTGTTGTTGTTTCTATATATGTTTAAAAGGAATCTTGGTGTAAGTGATGAATACATGCTGTGTAATCATGGTTCTAAATCGGTGATTCATATGATTTTCTATTGTCCTCATGCTAGAGCATCTTGGTGTGCTTGTCCGTTTGATCTTAATATTAGGTCTAATTCTATTACTTGCTTTAAAGTTTGGTTGTTAGGTATTTCCCATGATCTATCTGTTAGAAATGTATCAGATTTGTCCTCACTAGCGGTCTTTATGTGTTGGCAAGTGTGGAAAACTAGGAACAACGCAATTTTTGATGGTGCTCCCTCTTCTCCTACCTAAACTGTTCAAAAGGTAATCCATGGCTGACAAGAGTGGTTGTTCTCGAAGAATGAATCTGGAAATTCAAGGATAGGAGAACCGTATACTACAGAGTGGCTTTCTCCTTTGCCACAAGAATATGTCATCAACTGCAACGAGTCTTGGTTCCATGACGACCTCTTCGCAGGACTTGCAGTAGTTGTTCGCAATCATTTAGGCCATCTTATGGATGGTCAGAATATCATAACACTAGCTTTCTCCTCTTTGGAAGCAGAGCTACTACACATTCAAATGGCTGTCAAGCTTGTTTTATCGAGTTATTTGAGTACCCTGGTCATTATCTGCTCTGATTATAAAGTGGTTGTTGAGTTTATCAATGATCAGTCTAGATCCATTGACTAGCGAGTAGAGAATTAGCTTCTCTAATTATTAGGGCTATTAAGGAGCTCCTTTGTGTACTCTTGGTTTCACTCCGTGTAGAGCAAGCAAATGAAGTGGCCAATTGGGTTGCAACTCGATCTAAGGAGAGATTTGATTTGTCTAATTGAGTACGACATTTGCTCTTAGAGTTATGAATACTTTTGTATAATGACTTTTCAACATAACGTTGTTTAATGTATCATGTTCGCTTTTAAAAAATAAACAGAACATCTTGATAGAAATTTTTTCAAATATTATATCACGGAGAGATTTTTTGTTGTTGAATATCACAGAGAGATTAGTTCGTCCTAATAACGTTCATGAAGCATATAATTAGAAAGGAACCAAATAGTTGTTGACTTTCCCCTATATTTTGGTCAATATATGCTGACTCAACATATGATCGGTGGAGTGGTTGCACGTCCTTCGATATTATTAAATTTGTTAATTTAAAGATAGAATCGGAAAAATTAATTGCACTTTTTATAGTTACTATAATTGTGGGAAGCCATACCGCTTTGTCATACTCAGCACTTTCAAGTCATTTAGACATGCGAGGAGGTGTGAAGGACAAGTCTTCTTAGTGCCCAGCAAAGAGCTACGAAAAGGAAAATTCATTTTATGAAGAGTTGCTATGAGAAACAGTCTATCCAACAAAGATTTGCGATGGAACCAGCTGAATGGTTAGGATGGAATCTCTGGGCAAATTTGAAGAGTCACGAATGAATATAAAGGACACTAATAAGTTCTCAATTGCCATGAAATATGCTAATAGATAGGTCAATTTGGCTAGACTGTAAGCACCAATGGTGCTCATTCAAAATAGAAGTTATAAATAGACTTTCGATCAACAATTGTAAAAAGAGAAGTCTGCCCACTTTGTCTATAAATAGGGGCGACCCTATTGCGTATGAGAATCTAGTTTTAGTAATAAAGCACTTACTTTCATATCTAATTTGTAGTCTAAGTGCGTGTGTGAGTGTTATAAAAAATGTAAGGGCATTCTAACCTCTTTTGGAGAGGGCGAGTGAGCGAGTGCAAGAGAAGGCTAACTTGGGGCAAGATTAACTTTGAGTACTAGCAGGACTAAGCTACAAAAATATTTTAGCCATGAAAATTTGGTATCAAAGTTAGGTTCCAAAAGAAATCTTGGTGCATGGGATAATAGTTAGTTATGATGGCCAGCCATAGAGATACTATAGTGGTGGATGATTTGGGTGTGAGCAAGGACTCTCCTTTGGTGAGGGAAAGAAGAGCAAAAAGCAAATCAATACCCTTTAATTCATTGGCAAACCTGAAGGCAAGATTTACTTTGGTTAAAAAGGTTATTTAGAGCTATGCTGACAAGTTGGAGGATGTGGCCCTAAATGATGAAGATATAGAGGTGAGGGACAGTGCGCTTCACAACAAAATACAAGTAGCACTAGATGATATGCTAAACAAAGTTGCAGAGCAACTTGCTAACTTTTGTATAATAATTATGGACAAAAAACTTGAAGGTGGAGGTCAAATATGGAAGAAAGCAGTGGCGACTATCGACACAAGTGCAATTTGTAGAGGGATTGCCAAGTTTGAGCCCTTTAAGCCAAAGATTTGCTCTGGATGAAGGAAAGCAAAGGACCTAGACAATTTCTTGTGGGGTCTAGAGCTTTACTTCAAGGGATAGCTGACGGTCGTGACATAACTGTTAGTGCTAATTTAAATGGTGTTAAAGGTATGCTAAAGCCCTAACTAGGCTGGCGTGCGTCAGGTGTTTCTAGCGTGCGCCAACTCCCTTGCTCGAGCACACCTGGCGTGTGCTGAGTTGCAGCAATCAGATTGCAATAAGAGTAAGTACGGGATTGTCGTCCCACAGAGACTAAGTTTTTAGCCAACTCTATGGTTTACTTACTTATCTAGGATCAGATTATGAAGTTTAGTTGTTTACACACGCGATCTAAAGTCTAAAGTACTAATCTAAAGATAAAAAAAACTAACACAAAGAAGGTTTGCTTTCAAAACAGATTTTAAACAACTTAAAAGACAAAAGTGAGTTAAGTACCAAAACCAGCAACATAACCATAAGATTCAGGGGATTTATTGAGCATGCGATGTGGTCTGAGTGTTTCTAAGGCAACCAACCTACACTTTCACACTAGATTGATCTAAATCAATCCTTAACTAAGCTTATAATGGCAAGATGTGCTTTCGCCCCCAAAAGCCATATAAACTCAGCTAAACACCAACTATGCATAACACTCAAAGGATAATAGGTAGGTCACCAAGGAAGATATCTCTCCTAGCAAGAATACCAATCATCAAACTAACCATTCCATCAATTCTATCTTCTTTCGGTCTCAATTTTGACTAAGCACAAAGGCTTGGTGATTAAGCAGGTCTAAGCATGGTATGACGCATGACAGTAAGAACACATTCCTAACCATTTTCAACCTTCAAAACCGTGGCTACATGCAAGGTCTAAAGGCACAAAACTCACAGAAACAACTACTCACACATGCTTATATAAATAACATACATATTTATTAACATAAAGAAAGAGTAAAGGTAAGAAAGCTTAGCCAAGATCTTCAAGCTTTCTTGCCTTCAATCCCATGTCCATACAGTAGAAAATATCTAATTTTTTTCTCTAACTTATTTTTGTCTAAAACTAATATATGACTATTACTTAGATATTTTCTACTTATATATATATATATATATATATATATATATAACTAAAGACAAATCTAAAAAATAAGTTTAATATTTAACAATCAAAATATCCTAAGAAAATATCTAAAATCCCTGAATGTTTTCTAATCATCACAAACATTAAATGGCTGGATGTTTTATCCCCAATTTGTCCAACCATCAATTCAGCTACTTGCAAATTATGTCAGTCTTATCTCTGCTTGGTGTATGCAAGGTGCCATTGGCATGTGCCAGCCTTCGCATTTTCTCTTTCTCCGTGTGTACCTGGTTGTCTGTGTGCATGGTCATTCGAGTGACGGTTCCTTGGCGTGCACCATGTCTCTTAGCGTGCACCAACTACCTATGCTTTACACTCATTGGCTTCGCGACTTCACTCTTGTCCTTGCCTTCGCGTGTCCGCTCGATCGTCCTCCACTTCTTCTCAAATATGCTCCTAAAAACAAGCAAACTCAATGAAAAATGATAAACTCTATAAAAATACACAATGAACGAAAACTAACACTACGATGACTAAAATGCAAATAAATTAACCTAAAACACTAAAACAACCTACTAAAAGAATACGAATAATTAGTATTTTTCACACTCATCACACCCCCACACTTGAATCATTGCTTATCCCCAAGCAAAACTCAAAATGCAAAAACAAACTAGACAAAAATTACAAAAGAACAAACACACATATAACGAGGTAAAGACTTGGCATCACTAGCTCAAAACTTAACTTCCCTAAAAAAATCATCTTACATCACAATAATATCATAAACTAAGTTAGTTCATTAATTCAAAATGCAAAGCATAACAAACTTGTAGATACCTCAACACTCAATTGTTTAAACAAGTGTTAACTCTATGTAAAAGACACTAGAAAGTTGAACTCTCGAGGATAGAAAAGTGATTCACTCATATGATCAATGTGGTCAACTTTCTATCACTCGCATATAGGTTAATATATCTCAAAGCATCCTACGTCATACTCAGCATTATCTAAAAGTCAAAATGGTTGCTAATGATCGGGGGGACTTTTTATCGGGGGTTATAATAGGACTTAAGGTAAAGTTGTGGTAAAATATTTAGATGGTAGCTAAACCATCCAATCTGAGGATATGTCACATATGCAACTAATCACTCGTCTAATCTAAACATCCTTACAAAAGATAAATTAAACGCACACCTCAAATAAACCAATGAACTAAGACCTAGAAGCACAAGTTTTGCTAGAAACATGCTTTATTCAACTTCACATTCTTTTTTACTTCTTTTTTTTATACACATACTTATTTACGAACTTCATACAAACTATACAAACTTAGCATGTTCTAGGCAAAAACTCGACTTCTAAAATAGCCACGTACATATAAAAATCCCTACAATAATAACCCAAATCCAATAGAGAATATCCCCAATTGTGCAAACCTATACATCCTAGATCAGATGACCAAAGGTAGAGAAGATGGATGATATAAGCTTCGTAGTTGGCTTCCTCATCTAAGATCAAGAAAAGGCTAGGCTCAATGGGTTAAAACAATGGATATGTAAGGGATTTTATCTCTAAGGCTCTAGGCTTGATTGTCAAAGAATGCCCCCATCTTTTCACTAACTTGCACACAATCTAGACTACGATAAGTATTAGTAGGATACCTCGATCAACTGACTCTAGTATGCATCTCATGAAAAATATAGAGACTGGTGTCTCTTCCTTCGGCTCAAGTCCTCACAAGGTGCACTCATCAACCCTCTAGTCTCGTCTACATAGTGAGACCACTAGTCTAAATAACAGAGTGTGAGGTTATTACCAGTTTCTAGGCTTTGCGTTTGAATTAAATCACTAACTAAGAGTTTGATAAAATTCTAACACAAGTTGAAAATTTTTGAGGGGGTCAAATTTTTGAAAATTTATGCCAAGTCTAAACCTACACACGACAACCTAAAATCCTAAACAACCTAGACAACTAAACAAACAGAACAACCTAAAAGGAAGATTCCTAGAAGGAACACTCCCCCATACTTGAATGACACATTGTCCTCAAGGTGTCTAAGATACTAATAAACACCTAATCATATGCAAACAACATAAATAAACAAATACAAAAGCAAACACACAATCATGCAAGTAATTAAAAACAAAGACAAGCAAACAAATATGGCATATAAACAAAAGCAAACAAAATCATGACCATAAATAAAAGAACAAACATAAATGAAAAGACAAATAAGAACAAAAGAAAATAAAATAAAAACTAAAAGAAGAAAAATAGGAGCTCCCTATCACTGATGTGATGGAGGAGGTAGGCTGAAGCCATCGTCAAGTTTCTTGGCCCATTTATGCATCCACTCTGTATATGCTCATTGCTACTCCATATGCACCCGTTGTGCCTCCATGTGAGCTCTTTGCTCTACATAGAACACCTGCTGCTCCTTTATCTATGCTCTCTATCATGCATCCATGCAAGCTATACAGTCATGCTATCACTCCTGGCTTGCCGCGGTGGTCATAGCATAGTCCTGCAGCTGCACGCCAAATCCATATAGCTGCTCTCCAAAATCCTGTAGCTACACCTGCATTACAGCAAACTGGTCATGAAGTTCTATCTGTGGGCGCAGAGCCTACTGGCTAGGTCCAGCCTCATCTGGATCTTGACTAGGACCCTCCTATCTCGGTACCATCAACATTAGTCTATCCAGGATGGCCTTTCTCTCCCTCTATGGCTTATACTCAACTATCTCCTCTCCATTTCTCGTTGTTCTCTTGATCAACTTGCTATAATGGAGCTTCTGAATGTTGAGCCATATTGGCTCTCTAATTGTCAGAGCTAAATCTGTAAATTGCTCATGTAAATGGTGATGTACAATGTAATGCCTAGGTCTATCAGTAATAGAATGTGCAAAATAGTCCAAGACCAAAGCAAAAGTACTAAAAGGAATATCATGGGGCAGACATTAAATAACATACAACTGTGATCTAAACACCTTCAACTCCTCCCAATGACCACTATATGTCAAAATCATGAATCAGTGGAAGATACCTAGATATGGCTCCTTGATAAGAGCACTAGGTGCCTTCCCTGATTCATATCTATCAAACCCAGTAATCTCACGCCACTCGGCATAGACATCATCAGCATAAGTGAAATCTAATGCACCCCTCTAGACTTAAGCTCGAGGACTTCATTAAATTCATCCTCAGTCATACTAAACTCTCTCCCAGATAAACGTGCAATGAATGATCCCCTATTTTGCACAATTTGCAATGTGCAATAGAACTTAAGAGAGAGCTCCTACCTAGCATTAATGCTCCTATCAACAAAATAATCCCAACCCCACTTCTTCAAAGTAGCTTTCAGTTCTACATCAACTCCTAACATATGCATCTCTACCCAATCTATCCTAAAGTGAATCAAAGCAGGAAGATTTGAGAGATTTTGGTACCTCTCTCCCTCCCAATCGTGAAAGATTGCAAAGGGAGCACTGTAGCGACCACGAATATTGCATAAATTTGCTGAATATGAATCAGAAGAGGAGGAATCTGACGGCGAGGGTGTGGGATTCCATGCACACTTCCTTGTGTCCTTGCAAGAAGTACGGCTAGATCCTGTAGCTCCCAACATTGTGAATTGTGTTCCAAGTGTTGGGTAACATGGGTAGAAGGTTGGGTGATGTTAGGCTTATGAAGATTTTTATTTTTGGGTTGAGAGGAGGAATGGGTATTGTGTTTTTGTGAAGAATGGTGCACGCCCGAGGATTTTATATTCTGTTTTGCCGAACCTAGCATACACAGGTTCATTGGCATGCGCTAGCTTCTCCGTTATCGCTTAACTTGGCATATGCTAGGACTATTGGCATGTGCCAAATTCTTTGTTTTCGCATACCCGGCATATGCCTACTACCCTGTATAAAGACACTTATGATATAAACACTAAAACTAAAATATCAACATAAGAAACAAAACATGCTAATCTATTTTTTTTGACTTTTATGTACGCTACATTCTTAGAAAGCTTGAAAACTAGACGCTCCATTCTTATGGGTCAGAGATGCAATTTCGACATTTGTAATTCACACAACTCACGAATGGTGTATCATGACGAACTAACTCTCCGTGCAACCTTTTTGGCTTTAAGCCTAATATAGGGTCACGATGTAATAGCATGGTACACTCATTTTGCAAGTTAGTGCTATTCTTTCTACTGTCTCCGTCATGTTCTAACTTTCCACACTTGGGACAAAATTCAAATCTCTTCATCCTCCTCTTGTAGGCACTCTTTGATGTTCCTCTAGAGTGTCTCAAGAAATTTTCATCTTGTTGATCAATTCTCAAAGTCTCTTTCAGCCGGTAAAGAATGATGAGGCAAACATTAATAGAGATTTTTTTTGGAAACTAAGAAACTAACTAGACGAATATACTTAGTGCAAAATATCATGTTCTTTATTCTCTGCAGGTAAAAGAGGATTGACTATGTTTCAATTGTTCATGCACTAGATGGCACATTAATCGATTGCACCTCCCATCTCGATTAATGTTGCCCCCTTAAATGTAGATTTTACATCTTTGGCTGTTAACTCTAAAGATTCTTCCCTTGCTATCTTGCAATTCTAGTGCCCCAAAAGGGAACACCTTGACAATACGATAGGGTCTGCTCCACTTTGATTTGAGCTTCCCTGGGAAGAGTTTCAAGCATGAGTTGTATAAAAGAATATGTTGGCCCTGCTTAAAATCTTTGTGGATAATGTTGGCATCATGTCTCCTCTTAGTCCTATTCTTGTAGAGTCTTGAGCTTTTGAATGCCATGTCCCGTATTTCATCCAACTCTTCAAGTTGGAGAATTCTTCATTCACTAGCCTTTTTGTAACTAAGGGTCTTGATGGCCCAAAATGCAAAATGCTCAAGCTCTACTAAAAGATGGCACACTTTGCCATAAATAAGCCTGTAAGGTGACATTCCTATAGATGTTATGAATACCGTTAGATAAGCCCATAAGGCATCATCAAGCTTATTCAACCAATCTTTTCTTGCAAAACCGACTATCTTTTCTAAAATTTTCTTGAGCTCTTGATTTAAAAGCTCAACTTGTCTGCTCGTTTGGGGATGATATGGTATTGCCACCTTATGCATTACCCCATATCTTTTTAACAGGATCTCAAATGGCTTGTTGCAAAAGTGTGATCCCCAATCGCTGATTTTAGCTCTTGGCACTCTGAATCTTGAGAAGAGCTTCTTAATGAAGCGGATAACTACTCTAGCATTATTTGTTGGTGATGCCAAAGCTTCTACCCACTTAGAAACATAGTCTACTCCTACCAAGATGTATTTGTTGCCATAAGATATGGGGAAAGGACCCATAAAATCTAATCCCCAAACGTCAAAGAGTTCTACTTCTAAAATTCCAGATAGTGGCATCTCATTCCTTTTTGTGATGTTTCCCATTCTTTTGGTAGTGATCACATTGAGCAACATAAGCACGTGCGTCCTTAAAGATGAAAGGCCAATAAAAGCTACATTCGAAGACTCGCGATGCAGTTCTTGTAGCTCCATAATGACCTAAGTAAGGAGTGTTATGACATTGCTCTAAAATGTTTGCTACTTCCCAACTGGCAATACAACATCAAAGAACCCCATTACTGCACCTCTTGAAAAGGTATGGATCATCCCACACAGACATCTGAACATCTCGTAGAAATTTCTTCCTTTGGAGATAACTCAGATCTGTAGAAATAATTCCTCCAACTAAAAAGTTGGCATAATTTGCATACCATGGACCTTCTACTCTACTCATCATTATCAGAGTTTTATCCAGAAACTCTTGTTGAATATTCCATTCAATCTCCATCCCGTTGCTTTTCTCTAGCCTAGAGAGATGATATGCGATAATGTTTTCTACTCCTTTCTTGTCTTTAATAGACAAGACGAATTCTTAGAGTAACAAAATCCAGCATATCAAGCAAAGTTTGACATCTTGCTTTGAGAATAAATACCTCAAAGCTGCATGGTCAGTATAGATTATCACCTTCGAACCAAGCAAGTATGGCCTGAATTTGTCACAAGCATAAACAACCGTAACCATCTCCTTCTCTATGGTTGTATAATTGAGTTGAGCCCTGCCAATACTCTACTTGCATAGTAAATGACATGGAACTTTTCCTCCTTCTTTTTTCCCAACACACAACCCAAAGTGAGATCGCTTGCATCATATATCAATTCGAATGGAAGCTTCTAGTCTGGTGATGAAATCATGGGAGTTGTGATAAGAGCTTTCTTTAGAACATCAAATTCCTTAAAGTAGTGCTCATCAAAGTTAAAAGGATACATTCTTAACCAACAAATTAATTAGAGGGTTTGCGATTAGAGAGAAGTTCTTGATGAATCTTCTGTAAAATTCGGCATGACCCAGAATTGCTCTAACCCCTTTAATTGTGGTTGATGCATCCATCTTCTCTATTGCCTTTGTCTTAGCTCTATCAACTTCTATTCAAACTCGAGAAATCTTGTGTCTAAAAACTATTCCTTCATCTACCATAAAATGGCATTTCTCCCAGTTGAGCACAAGATTCTTTTCCTCACACCTCTCTAAAACTTTGTCAAGGTTCTCCAAACAATGATCAAATGAGTCTCCAAAAACAGAGAAGTCATACATGAAGATTTCCATAATCTTCTCATTCATCTCCCAAAAGATAGCCTCCATGCAACGTTGGAACATTGTTAGGGTACAGCTTAATCCAAAAGGCATTCTGTGATATGCAAAAATACCAAGGGACACGTGAAAGATGTCTTCTCTTGATCTCTAGGGTATATTACAATCTGGTTGTACCCTGAGTACCCATCCAAAAAGCAATAATAAGAATACCTTGCTATCCTCTCTAACATCTGATCAATGAATGGAAGAGTGAAATGATCTTTTCGTATACTGTCATTTAATTTTCGATTGTCAATGCACACCCTCTATCATGTAATAGTTCTCATTGGAATAAGCTCGCCTTCCTTATTGATCACTACTATCATTCTCCCTTTCTTGGGAACATAATGGATCGGGCTAACCCACTCACTATCCAAAATCAGATAAATAATTTCAACCTTGAGGAGCTTGATCACCTCCTTCTTAACAACCTCTTTTGTGTTAGGATTTAATCTTCTTTTGCTGATCTACCCTCAGCCTTGCTCGATCCTCCATATGAATATGATGCATCACAATTTCAAGGCTTATCCCCTTGATATCAGAGATTTGCCAAGTAATTGCCTTAATCTGCCTATTCACTACTGTGAGCACTTTTTCTTCTTCCTCCTTAGTGAGCTTGTTTGATATAATAATCGATAATCTCCTTCCATCCATTAAGAATGCATATCTTAGATGCGAGGGTAGCTCTTTCAATTATAAGGAAGGAGCCTTTACAATCGAGGGTGGAGTCCAATATTTCAAATGAAATTGTAGCTCCTTAAGTAGACTCTTCTTATCAATTTCCTCCTTGATTTCTTCTTCTTCACCTAATTCCTCTTCCTCCTTTCCATCTTCTCTATCCTCAATCTTTGAGACATTTTCCTTGTAAAACTCGAGGATACACTCATCCAAAATGTCAATTTTCATGCACATTTCTTCATCAAGAGGATGGCGCATCATACTGGTCATCTTAAACTCAACCTTCTCCTCTCCAATTTGGAGAACCAATTTCCCATTATGCACATCAACCAACGCATGTGCTGTGTTGAGGAAGGATCTACTGAAAATCAGTGGACAACTCTTGTCCATCAAAAAATCCAGCACCACAAAGTCAACTAGGAAGATAAACTTGTCAATCTTTACCAGGACATCCTCAACTACACCGAATGGCTTCTTGATTGTTTGGTCTGCCAACTGGAGAAATATTGAAGTTGGCTTAACTTCACATAAACCAAGTTTCCTAAACGTAGACAAAGGCATCAAGTTGATACTTGCGCCTAAATCATATAAACACTTGGGAAACTCAACATCACCTATGTAAGAGGGAATCGTAAAACTCCCCAGATCTTTTAACTTTGTTGGAAGATTATGGGATATTAGAGAGCTACAATCCATTGTGAGTGCGATCGTCTCTCCATCTTCCCACTCCCTCTTCTTCATGATGAGTTCCTTTAGAAACTTGGCATAGTGTGGTAATTGGTCTAGCATATCAAGAAAAGAGACACTGAATTGAACATTCTTCATTTTATCCATGAAATGAAGAAATTTCTCGTCCCTCCTCAACTTTCTCTTTACCCTTTTAGGATACAATAGAAAAGGGACCATTGGTGGTGGTGGTACGTACACTTCTTCTTCCTCATTAACTTCTTATTGTGGGACTTTCTCATTTAAAACTTCTTCACTTTTGTCTTGGTTAGGGTTAACTACTTCACTCTTCTTAGCTTTCTCATTGACTGTTTGAGATGCTAATTCCTTGCCACTTCTCCAAGAGATTACATTAACGTGGCCTCGAGGATTTGCTTCGGTATAACTTGAGAGAGAGCCAGATGCTCTTTGGGCATTTATCTTTGTAATTTCCCTAAGTTGTACTTCCATGTTGCACATGGCAGTCGCCTGCCCTTTTAGAATTTGTTCTAAATTGTTCTGCCTTGCTTCTTGGGCCACTAATGCCTTCAATATTTGGCTTTGGTTGTTGGATGATTCTCAAGTCTGTTAGATGAACTTTTCCACCTTATCAAATGTCTAGTCAAGGGCTCCCATTCTTTCTCCCAAAAATCCACGTGGTTGAAAACCAGGTGGTAGTCCTTATTGTGAGACACGTAAAGGCAATCCTTTATCAGGAACGATTGTCATACTATCATCATTGTTTCCTTCTTTTTATGAGAAGTTAGGGTGATTTCTCTATCCAGGATTGTATGTCGAGAAATATGGGTTATTTCTCATTCGGTTTTCTCCTTGTCCTTGACCACTAACAAAATTGACCTTCTCTGTAGGTTGATTCATCATGGCACATTAACTAATATCGTGGTTAATATTGCCACAAGCTTCGCAATTTTGTTGTATAACAATAGCATCAACTTTGTTTAGGATCAAATCACGTAACTGCTTTGCCATTAAATCCAATTGAGCTTGAAAAGATGAGGAAGTATCAAGTTCAATCATTTCTCTTTTCTCGCTTCGCTCAGTTTTCTCCCTTAACTCTCTTATGGGTTATTTTTTTCTCTTATTAGTGATTATCCTATTTGTTGCTGCCAACTCTTCCAGAATATGGTAGACTTTAACCTTTTCCTTTCTCAAGAAGTTTCTATTAGAGGCTGAATCAACAGTTCCCATAGTTGTTAGTAGAAGGCTAAAATAGAATGTTTTGAACAAAGACTCCTTAGACAAGCTATGGTGTGAGCATCTTTGTTGCAAATCATTAAATCTCTCCCAAGTTTCACTCAAAGACTCTCCTTCATATTGTTCGAAGTTGGTGATCTCCTTAACGAGCTTGTTAGTCTTTGAGTATGAGAAATATTTATCAAGAAAAGCATTTGCCAATTGCTCACATGTGGTTATTGGAGTACCTTTGAGTTGCTTATACCAAAGTTTAGCTTTGTTCTTTAAAGTTATCAGCTAATTTCATGAAGTTTCCCAGATGTTCATTTGGATCTTCATTAGACAATCCATAGAATTGACCCAAAGCTTGAAGTAAATGAATTACGGCTGGCTGAATTTTGAAGTGATTGGCTTCAACAGCTTGCTATTGTATTCTGGTTAAAGCTCCTTCATATGTTGGTCTTCCATGGTCCATTGGAGAAGGTCGAGGGGTAGAAACTCCACCTGCTTGACCTTCTTGCATTTGATTCATTCTTTCTTTCTCTCGTCCATTAGAGAACAAAAACTAACACTACGATGATTAAAATAAAAATAAATTAACATAAAACACTAAGAAGAACCTACTAAAAGGATACAAATAATGAGTATTTTTCACACTCATCAATTGCCAACTCCAAAGGCGATGATGCTACAAAGTTATAAATAGTTCTATGTACCTTGCAAATACCGCTATACTATGGTGGCAAAGAAAATAAGAAAAAGTGGAGTGTAGGACCACTAAGGTGGATATATGGGCAGTTTTTTGTGGGGAGATAAAGAAACAATTCTACCTAAAGAATGTTGAGCACAAGGTATGCACTAAATTGCATTGGTTAAAATATAAGAGTACAGTACGTAATCGTGTCAGGGATTTTTTTGGAAATATTGCCAAAAATTATGGTTATGACAGAGAAGGAGGCATTGTTTGTCTTTATTAATAGACTTCAGCCTTAGCAAGGTTGGAGGTGCAACATCAAAAAGCACAAAATTATTTAATGGCCATAGTAGTTGTAGAGTCTTTGGTAGAGTTCTACAAGTCTAAATAACTAAAGATAAAAGGTTTGAAGGACAATAAAAAAGTGAGGCAGTGAGTCCATCGCAAGGCAAAGATATTGAGGATCAACTCAAAGTCGACCTCGTACAAAGGAGGCAATAAAAGCGAGAGAGATTGGTTGAAGTCTTTAGGATGATGCATTTGCAATGGACCTCATTAGGCTATTATATACCTAAATTATGACAAACTATCTACAATAAGTTAAATTAAGGCACTATAACTTTTGGGTTCAATCCAGGCAAAGGTAGAGTTGTCATGTTTATAGGAGCAGTTACATGTTTGTGATAAGGAAGGTGAGCAAGTGCTAATTGGTATAGGGACATCCACAACAACTTTCTTAAAGTGAAGAGGCCACAAGGTTGAGGATCTTGTAAAAGAAGGAGTGTGACTCCTTGAAGACAATTAACCCAACCCCTATCCTAATCTTTGGTATGGTGAGTGGCATAAAAGTATGCATTTGAGAGTGCTGAGGTTTGATGAATTTCTTAGTAGTAAAGATGGATAATTTTCTGATGATAATCAGTAGGGCAAATTACCCTCAGGTCCCTGATCTTTACATTATTCTCCTATTGGGTCCCTCCTTTGTCATAAATGAGTATTAAATCCCTGTTTTATTCAAAAATGTTGGTCTCGGGTCCCCACCTACCAAATCGGACTTTTTTATTATTTTTTTGGCATGTAAAATGACTATTTTATCCTTCACAAAACGACAAAAAGAAGATAAAATTTGTCATTGTGTGAAGGGTAAAATAGTCATTTCACATGACAAAAAAATAATAAAAAAGTCCGATTTGGCCGGTGGGGACCCGAGACCAACATTTTTGAATAAAACAGTGACTGATTAACCATTTATGATAAAGGAGGGACCCAATAGGAGATTTTGGTAAAGATCAGGGACTTGGAGGTAATTTGCCCTAATCAGTATTACCTTTATGGATAAGCTCTGAGCTTTTCTTCCTTTGCTAACTTTATGTTTATTGTAGATAATGAGAGGGCTTGTCTAGTGCCTATCGCAAGGGACGGAAGATAGCTAACAAAGATTCTATCAGTGATGTAAGTAAAGAATAAGCTATTAAAGAAGGAGCCAACCTCTCTAGCTAACATCATGTTGTTTAATGAGGAGTCGAGATAAGAGTTGATGGTACCAAAGTAAGTCAATAAGGTCCTAAAAGAATTTAAGTACATGATGCTGCCAGAGTTGTCTAAAGAATTACCACCTAGGTGAAAGGTAGATCACAAGATCAAGTTAGAGGTCAGTGCAAAATCTCCAACAATAGCCCCTTATTGATTGGTCCCTCCAAATTATAATAATTTTAAAAGTAATTATGAGATTTGCTAGATTCAAGGTTCATCAGGCCCTCGAAGTCCCCATTTGAAGCACTTGTGCTATTCTAGAAGAAGCAAGATAGGTCTTTATGGTTGTGCATCAATTATAGGGTCCTCAATAAGTTAACAATCAAGAATAAGTATCTAATTCCATTGATTACGAACTTGTTCAACCAATTGGGAAAAGCAAGGTGGTTCTCAAAGTTTGATTTAAGATTGGACTATTGGCAAGTGTGCGTCATGGAAGGAGATGAAGAAAAAATGGCGTGTGTGACCAGATATAAATCTTACAAATTTATTGTTATCCTGTTTGGGTTAATTAACGCCCCAGTAACTTTTAGTACCATGATGAATAAGGTCTTGCACCCCTTCCTCGACAACTTTGTTATAGTGTATTTGGATGATATTATGGTTTATAATAAGATTTTGGAAGAGTATGCTAACCACCTACGACAAGTGTTCAAGATTTTAGAGAAAAATTAATTATTTGTAAATAAGTAAAAGTGCATGTTTACATAGACAGAGGTGCATTTCTTCTGGCTCATAGTTGGAGGAGGGTGTATCAAGATGGACCCAAAGAAAGTTGAGCCATCTGAGAGTGGGAGCCACTAAAGAAAGTATATATGCTGCTGTCCTTTTTTGAGTTGGCTAATTACAATTGAAAATTTCTCAAAGGCTACTCAATGATTGTTATACCTTTGACGAACTTATTAAAGAAGGAATAAGCATAGAAGTTTTAAAAAGAGCCAAAAGGCCTTTGAAAAACTAAAAGCAATAATGATAGGATAGCTGGCATTTGCCTTACTCACTCACTTAAAGCTATATAATGTACAAACTGATGCCTCTAACTTTGCTATTGGAGGTTTTTTTGAAGAAAAATGGATATCCATTTACGTATGAAAGTTGTAAACCTAATGACACCGAGAGATACTATACTATCCAAGAGAAGAAAATGATAATAATGGTGCACTGCTTGCGAACATGGAGACATTACTTGCTGAGTTAAAAATTTGTGGTAAAGATGGATAATGTTGTGAAGAGTTACTTCTTAACCCAAAAGAAGATCTTACTGAAATAAGCAAGATAGTAAGACTTCCTCGTAGAATTTGATTTTGTGATGGAGTACAAGATAGAAAAGACCAATGTGATAGTTAATGCACTTAGTTACAAGATCAAGTTAGCTGCACTTTCTGTGATGAGCTTACCATAGTCACCTTTAATGAGAAGGGAAAAGGAAGGAATAGAGCACAATCATATCATAGAGCAATTATGATCACAAGCACAAAATGGCAAAACCTGTCAATTCTGGAAGAATGATGAGCTACTCTACACCATGGGAAATATGACCTTCATTTCATAATAGGGATGCCTGTGGGAGGTGATAATTCAATAGTGTCATGATGCTGAGTAGGTTGGACACCTAGGGAATGACACACACCCAGACGCTCATGGAAAAGTTTTCATTGGCCTAAGTAATGAGAAGGTGTTAAACTCCATGTTCAAATATGTTTGGTATGCCAGCAAGATAAGATGGAACAAATGAGGCCTAAAGGATTCTTCAAGCCTTTACCCATACCATAATGACCATGGGAGAGCGTCTTAATGGATTTCATTATAGGCTAACCAATGTCTAAGGGGTATAGGATAATTATTGTCATGGTAGAAAGATTCTTAAAGTATGGAATGTTCATCACTCCAGCAAAAGATTGCACAACAGAGGAGACAGCGAAGATGTTCTTCAAGTACGTCATCAAGTATTAGGGAGTACCAAAGAACATCATCAGCAATTGTGATACAAGGTTTACATGAATATTCTAGAGAGAACTCTTCAAAATAATGGGCTCTAACCTCAACTTCTCATCATCATTGCATCTATAAGCTGATGGACAGATAGAGTGAGTAGATGATTTGTTTGAGATAGACATAACATAATTCTCATACAACTTACACCAGAGTAAATTGATACAAACAAACCTATTCAACATTACAATGAGGTAGCAGCCACTCAGTCCATTAATAGCTGTGACAAGGTACATAGGTGTGAGCCCTATTACTTATCATTTTGCTTAAGGATTGGCATGAGAAGATTAAGATGGAAAAGGCTTATTTGGCCCGAGACCAAAAGAGAATGAAGAAGTGGGCAGACCTAAAGAGATGAGATGTCACCTTCAATGAAGGAAATAAGATGTTGGTAAAGTCCATGGGTGCATGCTTAGGATGGCATCCTCACCTCTGGAGCTGCTTATGATCATCTCCGCCTCTCTCACTTGTCGATAAGTTAAAGCTTCTAGATCTGGGATGTGGCAATTCTGCTGTAGAGGTCCATATTTTTATAGCGGGCCATTCTCAGAGGTCTTCCCACCATTGATGTCATGCTTTTCCGAGGATTCATGGACTCGAGTGTTTACTGTATATGCCTTGTAGATGCAGAGTCACTCGACTGTATGCTAATTCGATGCCCGATTGCAACCGCCTTTTGGAGGTACGTTTTTGATCTTTTTGGGGTTTAGCAGACACCTTTCTTAAGCCTCAACAAGCTCATGACAGAGGTGATGTGGTAGTAGTTTAGCCCACAGGTTGGTATGTTATAGAGGGTGGCAGTTGTGACTACGGGCTAGCTATTGTGGATGGAACACAATGTGTTCACTTTTTGTGATCAGCGCTAGAGCCTAGATCATTGTTTGCACTCTTCCATTGCATGGTAAGTGAGGTTGTCATCTTCGACACTGGGCATTGCTTCTCCTTGCAGCAAGAGCAAGCTCTGCTTCGCAATCTCTGTATTGCATCGAGACCAGATTAGGCACCGTGCACTATCAAGGTGACTTAGCGATGCTCTCCTCTAGGCTGGCTCAAGTGCAATACAGATGGCAGCTCTCTTGGAGTTCCAGGACTGGGCCGCTCGATTGGGGTTTTTTGCACATGCCAGGGTTTTATCCATTGATGCTTTAGTCATTCTATCCCGAGCTGCTTCACTTTTGAGACAGAACTCTTGGCAGCCATCCTTGCAGTATAGTTTGCACATCGATATGGTTGGCATAGATTGTGGCTAGAGACAAACTCCATATACATATTATCGAGGTTTCAGATGCCATAGGCCAAGGTCCCATGGCATTGGTGGTCCCGCTGGCGGCGCATGCTTCAGCTCAGAGCACAACTCCAGATGCACATCATGCATTTTTTCAAGAGAGGAATATGGCGACAAATGCTCTGACTTATCTCACAGAGGACGGTTGGTGGCCAAGCTTCCCAGCTTTGCTCATTAGCCACATTAGACGGGATATGTCGGGACAACCCTTCTACAGGTTCGTCCTTTGACGATATTTTTTGGCTGTTCCCGTTGACTTGGCTGTTCCGTTGACTACTAGGATTGTTAGTTAGTATGGGTATTGGATGGTTTGCTTTTACCCATTAGACTACCTGGCTTGTTGACTAGCTGGTGAGGGGTTATATGCCTCACCTGACTACCAAGACTGTTGGCTAGCAGGTGAGTTGTGGGATTGAGACTATTTTGTATCTTTTTTCTTTTTATTTGATGGGTTCTTTTAGTAAAACAAAAAAATCAAGAGGGGCACAAACACTGAACAAAGACCTAGTAAGGCAGTATGAAAGTCATTTCTAAATCATTGAGCGAGTAGGAAAGGTGATGTACAAGTTAAAATTTTTGAGTAACCTCAGGTATCACCTGATATTTCATGCAAGTTTACTCAAGATTATCATGTCAATAATGATGATCCAAATTGGTGAATGTCACAATCCTGGTCATGGATAGATCACCCAGGTTCGGGTGAAAACCTCGACCAACATCTACTCCCAGTATGAAAATGAGATAGAGAAGATCGAGGCGAAACAAGTTATTTTAGCAAGAGGGCCAAGCTTGAGTTAGAAGGAGTACCTCATTTAATGGAAAGGAGAGCCAGACAAGGAGACTAGTTGGGAAGGAGATGATGATCTGTGGTAATTTTAAAAGAATATTGCCTAGATCAAAGTCATCATGGGGATGTTGTGCAACTATGTGGAAGAGAATGTCACACCCCGTATCTTCAGGCTAGCTAGAAATGCAAGGATGTGCGAGGGAAAGGCCTTCTTGGCGCCCAGCAAAAGACCACAAAGATAAAAACTGCTTTTATAAAGAGTTGCAATGAGAAACAACCAGCCCAGCGAAGAGTTATGATGGAACAAGTAAAAGGCTACGATGAGATCTCTGGGCAGATTTGAAGCGCCACGAAAGAATAAAAGGAAGGGCATATTCTCAAAGACCACAAAATAGGCTAGTAGATAAGCCAATTCAGCTAGGCTGTAAACACCAATGGTGTCCATTCAAATAGAAGTTGTAGAAATAAAGTCTATCTACTTTTATCTTTAGATAGGGTCGACCCTCATTATGTACGAGAATCTTTATTTTAGTAATAAAGCACTTACTTTGATGTTCAATTCGTGGTCTAACTGAATGTGTGAGTGTTACCAAAAATCTGAGGACATTCTAACTTCTTTCCAAGACTCGCTGAGGCCTGAGGGCGTCTCTCGCTCACGTCTATTTAGCCATCACAGTTCTCTGTCTCATATTAAACGGCTTATTACTGCTATCAATGGCCTTCGCAAGGGCATGGACTAGCACGCGCATTAAGAAAACGCATTTCATGGCGAGAACATTGTTTTTCGATTTCCATGTCAAGTTATTTACTGCGATATATTAGTGTCATTTTACAAGCCAAAAAGAATCGCCACGTGGTAATTTGTTGCATTCGTTCACTACTCGTTTAACGAAGAGACCTCGAAAATATACCAACCGTAAAATTGCACACTCTACATTTGTTAGAGATAATTTTGTTGTTATTTAGAAACAATGTCTTGACCAAATAATTATTGGCCAATCAGTTACCACGTGAAAAAACGTGTTTTGTGTGGTAACCATCATTTTCCGATACACGACAGCCACTAGAGGTATATTATATTTTTGAGAATCAAGTTGTATTTTATAGGATGCGACCTTAAAAGAAAGGCAACCACAATTAAACACAATGCAAGAATAGAAAAAAAGGTAGGACTATAAAACACAACAAACAACATGAAAATTCTAAAAACTCTGCACCAAGGCTATACTCGTCGTTAGCTTATTTTGAATTCAAATACTAACAATTGTCCATAATAAGAAGCTGGACGGAAGGCAAAGATCTCTAAGTAGGTTTATCAACCGTTTATCGCTCCGCTGCCAGCAAAAGTTTCCCATAAACTCACACAACTTTGGTTGGATGCATCTCAACAGACTTCTTTAACTCTTCCAGTTTCTGTTTCTCGCACTGCTTAAACGTATTCTGCACATTAACTCACTGAATCATTTGACAATTTAAGGTTATTTAGCTTCTAAATTAACAAACTTGCCGGTACGAGAGAGAATAGTCAACGGAAATAATTTAGACAAATGCTAGCATAAACCCAAACCTGAAGATTAAGAGATGCATAAACTTCTTTCACTGTAGCAACACACGTCGGATCAGCTTTCCCGTAGTTCTCCTTAGAGAAAAAGAAGTTAAGTGAACATTTTATGCTTTTGAGACGAGGCGCGATCCAATTTTCGAGTGGCTTACGAATAGAATTTTCTTCTGTTCATCGTTGGCATGTTCCAGTGCTTTGACAATCAACCACTTGCAATTACCAACTTCACTGTCAGTACCAATCTATGAAATAGAACAGGTTTAGTGGTCTACAATTTTTAACTAAAGCTATAGAGTGAAGGTGAATTAGCATGGACCCGACGTACTTTACCGGTCACCGCTGGGTCTCCAAAGCAATCCATATAATCGTTCTGCACGTCAAAAAAATGGCACACACTTTGCTTTCACAATATTTGGAGGAAAACCCTCTAGTTACATCGGAAGAAAGTCAATAAAAATTACCTCCATTTGGAAATAGGCTGTTATCTACAGGAGTATGTCTCTAGCTTTAAAGAGTCCAATAGACGCTCACCCCACCAAAATCGGATTTGGATTAGGTGGGGATTAAAGAAAGGTTGTCCCTAAATAGAGACAAATATTTGGGCCATTAGATCAGAATAGATTCAAAAAGATTTTGATCTAATAGCTGTTAATCACCAAGGACATTTTTCACTTTTACCCAAACTTAAAAGTCCCATCATTTAATAGCATCCTTTTTAGCATAATTATCATTAAATATCCCATTTTTTTAAAAACTCAGCATTTAATAGCTTCTCTTTTTTTAGCATAATATCCTATTTTTTAAGAAAAATTTTAAATTCAAACTCATAATTTATGGTAATTAATTATACCAATATTTTTCTAACAAACAATTGATAGTCCGAACCACTAACGTAGGACTTCGAACCAGTAACGTAGAACTTTAAACCAGTAACGTAGGACTTTGAACCAATAACGTAAGACTTTAAACTACTAAGTTATTGGTGATTAGAACTAATGACAGCTAGTATTAGGGTTTTAGAAAAAATATATTATTAACGTAGGACTTTGAACCAATAACGTAGGACTTTGAACCAGTAACGTAGGATTTTGGGAAAAAATAAATTATTAATTGGAGAGAGAAAATAGTTAATTAATGGGAGAGATAAATTAGGTGGGTGGTTATAATTTAAAATCCAAATTAGGTGAGTGAGGAATTTGGATACCCTAGGGACTAAGAAATGTTCCTAAATAGGGACAAAGATCTCGACCATTAGATTAGAATATATTCCAAAAGATTCTGATCTAATGGCTATTAATCACCAAGGACATTTTAGACTTTTGCCAAATTTAAAAATCCCACCATTTAATAAACTCCTTTTTTTAGCATAAGTATCATTAAATATCCATTTTTTAAAAAACCAAGCATTTAATAACTTCCTTCTTTTTAGCATAAGTATCATTAAATATCCCATTTTTTTAAGGAAATTTAAAATTTAAACTCATAATTTATAGTAATTAATTACATCGATATTTTCCTAACAAATAATTGATAGCCCCGAAATTAATGACTCTCTCTCTCGCTTTACTGGTTTG
>SOPF01025834.1:54787-70129 GCA_012979155.1 Hypericum perforatum
CGTCGGATAATTTTTCCGTTTATCAGATCAAAAGACAGGTAAAAAATTTGTCTTTACCAATAGACGGGTTTTCTAACAGTCTACCAAGAGAAAAAAACAAACCCGTCTATTGGTCTAGACAGAAAAAATAGTCATCTTCCGAACCAATAGACGGATTTTTTACCCATATATTGGTCCACTCTGCCTTTAAAATCAATAGATGGGCAAAAACACTAACACTCCGCCAAAAAAACCAGATCCATGCTCTCTCCGACCAGATCCATCCTCCCCCACTCTGTGCGGCTCCCCTCCCCACCGCAGCCGACCTTCCCCTACCCAACTCTCCCCTCCCCGGCCCTCCCTACCCTACCCTGCCTCGCCACCTCCTACCCCGGCCACGCCCCATCTCTCCTCAAAACCAGATCCATGCTCTCTCTTACCAGATCCATTGTCACGGCCCAAATCCGGGTTGCTGACGTGGCATTGGATCACGCTCTTCAAACCAAAGAGCCATGGTCCAACCAACCTCATACGTACACACAAATATCATAGTGCGGAAGCGTAGTCATAAATATATATGCGGAAGCGCTTTCATACTTAAATATGTAAATATATTACATATATGATACAAATATTCTCATATATAATACTAACAATTATCCTTGCATAATTCTAAAGTCATACAAATCCAGGATTTACAATATGTATAACGGAGCGACTCTACTAGATCACAAAAGAGAAATACTATCTGGAGACTTCTAGCAACCCGAGAAGTAGACGATGATCTCAAACATATAAACAACAAAGACTCTCAAGACGTCACGATCCTTAACTTTCGTCATCTGTGGAGGAGGGGGTAAGTACTTGGAAGTACTTAGTAAAGGATATTAAAACTAACCTATAATTAACTAACCAACCACATGCATAGACACAAATTCATGCATAGACAAAAGGTACCAAATTAACATTTAGCACTTCACAAGTAATTCAATCGTAACCAAAGACAAATTCATAAATCATACACATAACACGTTTCGACCCTAATGTGGCATCAGGAACACCGTATCATATTCACATATCATACACATAGACACGTTCCGACCCGAACTTGGAGTCGTAAATGCCAAATAAATGGATGGACTTTGGATAGGTCTAGAATGTGTCACTCCTTCTCACAACACTGGGATATCATATCTTATAGCGCTTTCATAATCAAACTCCGTTAGCCATATCATAATCGTATCAAATCTAATATATCCCCAAAAACATGTGCACATGTGTCAATATCCCCAGTTGACACGGGTAGACCTCATCGTCCGCCATCTCACAAATTGACTCACATATATCATACACAAATTCATAATCTCAAATCATAACTTCATAACCAAAGACTCATGATTTCCAAAACCATGCATAAACCAAAATCATCAAAGCACACAAATCAAAGACTCACTTTCACAATCCATCATATAACCACATAATCATCATATCAACCAACATCATAAGTTTATAACAAATAGTGCTAGTCAAAATAGAGGTTAGGGATAATATCTCCCTACCTTAATCCAAATTATCCAAATGCTCCAAAAGTTTCCACACACCACTTCATGATCCACGTTGCTCAAATGCCAAGGAGCGATCAACTAAACAATTAGAATAACATTCTATCAAACATTATCCTCTCAACACAAGGAAATTGGCAAACATCATACCTAAGTCCCTAATATCAAACCCTCACACAAAGTCTCCAAAAATATGCAAAAGTCCTCTAATCTCACACCAAACCATAGATCATCATCAATAATCACTACATCTTCTCATAACATCAACCAAATCTCATTAACCATATATGCTCTTCAACAAGGTAACACCAAAAAATCTCCAAAATATACACAACCCTCTAATCTCATCATCAAAGCATAATTCAACATCTAAATATCATATCCTCTATTCAATCCTCAAAAACATAAAACTCCATATTATTCATAATCACAAAAGTTGCTCAAATCATCACACACTTACATCAACTTCAAGGTATTCCCCAGATCTATACTTATTTCTAATAAACTTAAGCCTGAAATCAACTTACCAAGCTTTAAATCAAAGAATCTTCTTCTTCTTTCTTCTCCTCTCTTCTCCTACGTTTTTCTCCCTTCTCTCCCTCTCTCTCTCTGTTTTCAATGGATGAGCACAAGTGATTCCACTCACAAGCCTCTTTTAGATATTTTTATCAAAAACTTACCATAAATGGTAAGTTCTCCTACACCCCACTTGTCCATTTTTTCTACTTTGGTCCTCAACTTTTCAAGTCTTCCTCCAACACTCCTAAACCTTTACTTAAGTTCTAATGTGTCCTCAAATCAAGCCTTATATCCATTTTGCCACATTGCTCATCATTTGACAAATTCTTTCAATATCGATGAAAATCGTACCTAAAACCGAGCTCCAGAAACTCTCCGATGATCCCACCAACTAAATCCTCAATTGTCAAAACATAAATCATCAAAGTTGAACTCCTAGATGTTATGAACATCCTCGAATTAGAATCACTCAAATCGGAGGTCGTATGAGGAAGTTATGAATTTTTGAAAAAACGTGCGCAGCCCAGTGTCTCACTGACAAAACCAGCGACCCGCTGGACCCTTACAGCAGGTTTTCCAACGCCCCGCTGGATCCTTGATCCAAAATTTCGAAAAACACGAAACATCATAATCGTAGCTCTAGGTCTTACGGATCTTCTCGTTTTGGAATCGCTCGAATCGGAGTTCGTATGCGAAAGTTATGATTTTTCTACCAAAAGTCGACAGACTAAGCCTAACATTCGTGAATCCCACCGAAATTAGCTCGTAACTCAAAGACGAAGGTTTCAAATCACAAAACGTAAAACACGAAAGTCGTAGACTAACCTGTTGCGAACCTACCCGACATGGAATCATCCATATCGGAATTCACACAACAAAGTTATGCTTAATTCTCCAAAGGTCGACGAATTCAATACAAAGGTTCTAACCGATCAAAACAAAATAACCAAAGGTCGGACCAAGCGGTCACGACCAATACAGATTTAGCGAGGGTCGTAAGAGTCTCCCCTCCTTATAAAATTTGGTCCCCGAATTTGCCTAACGTAAACCGAATTACTTGTCAAACAAACAAACTAACTTACTTATCACATAAGGAATGAGGGTGTAATGGTCTCCCCTCCTTGCTAAACTAACCGAGTACCTTGATAAATGAGTGTTTAGCCCACACAACTTGACCATCGGAAACTCTCTACTTCTGAGCTTCAAAACCTCACATTCTCAAAATCTCAAATGATCCCACACATCTTAAATTTAGCATACTATCTTTCCACATCTCGTAATACCTTCCATCGAAGATACATAAGAAACATACTTGAATCCCCAATTAAAATCCAATGTCCTTTCTTCTTTTATCCGATTACAAAATCTATCTACTATGAGCTACCCAAGCCGTTTTCTGAATAAACTATCTTCTCAACCATGATTATCTAAGAATTCCACATTCACACACTGTTTCTCAATAACTTTCTCCCAATATACCAATGATCCAAACTTCTGACCATACCACAACTCATACAATACTATCTGACTACTCTGATAACCATTATTTCATGAGAATTCCATCAAAGACAAATAAGATTCCCAACTACTAACAAAATGAATCATACATGATAGCATCATATCCTCGAGAATTGAATTGCTCTGACTGTCTAACTATCTAAAGATGAAATACTATGACCAAAATCCAAATGAATACCCATGGCATCTTCAAATTTCTTCCAAGTCTGAGATGTAAAAATATATCCCTCAATTCGGAGACGACAAAGATGAGAATTCCATATAGACAACCATTATAATCAAAGAATAACTGAGCAGACTTAGTGCATCATACGAACTCTTAATTGATAATAATATGTAGACTTTGACACTTCATACCAGATAACCCAAACTAATTCAAATCTTAAAGTCAGAAAGCTCACCAATAGATCCATAAAGACCATTCTTATTTCCATTCTAGAATATCCAACGGTTGCAACAAATCTCCGATATTTACATCAATAACTACCCCTCATATCAGGATGCATTTTCGTAGATCCCAGATGCATATCGTAGACAAACTATGGCAATACATACTATCCCAGATGATATGAAGAAAGTCCATATTGTCTCTTCTTACATCTTCTGCGTCAAATACGATCATCCGAATACCATAGTGTAAACCTCACTTAAACTGATATAGAATTTAGGCAATTCATCTTCTTTAACTTTTTCGACCATCTTCATCAACTCAAAAATCATTCATCTGAAGTTCTACAATTTCCATAAAGACCATTCTTATTTCCATTCTAGAATATCCAATGGTTGCAACAAATCTCCGATATTTACATCAATAACTACCCCTCATATCAGGATGCATTTTCGTAGATCCCAGATGCATATCGTAGACAAACTATGGCAATACACACTATCCCCGATGATATGAAGAAAGTCCATATTGTCTCTTCTTACATTTTCTGCGTCAAATACGATCATCCGAATACCATAGTGTAAACCTCACTTAAACTGATATAGAATTTAGGCAATTCATCTTCTTTAACTTTTTCGACCATCTTCATCAACTCAAAAATCATTCATCTAAAGTTCTACAATTTATCGTGATCAGTTTGCATATGTAACTCTCATGACACTTCCGACTCATTTCCATCAACACTGTTGTCAACTCTAACCATTGGTTGACTATCTGATATATGTTTGAAATCAAAGATGCAAAGACTATAGACATATCACACTTACCACTAAAAGTATCTGCCATAATGTCAACCCTAAGTAGAATACATAGCAAAGACAACAGAATTCAGATATATGGTATAATCTACCTGAACAGAATTTATCCTCATTATGCAACCCCAAACAAGATAACCATCATCGTTCTCATCCTTAACCCTGATGCAACCATCCACAAAATAGACAAACCCACTAATAACTATTATCCCCAAAGCAGACATCAATGCTTCATAACGTAACCACTAACATCAAAGCTTCATAACATAGAACAATCATATTCCTTCAAAACTCCATCCATCTGTTCTGTCTCATATTTAGATCTCATTGCTCATACTTCTTCAACTGTCTAGAGGCATACATAATCGAATTCCAATCTTGCATCAATATTCATCCCAGACCAAATGTAGAGCCATCTCTTTATACTGAATATTTCCCAGTTGCAACCAATAAAGCCAAAATTGTTGTATTAATTCAAAAGTACTTATCTCTTGAAAACTTCTCTCACAATTTCCTATTCACTCATACTTCACATTATTTTGAGTCAATCAAGTTAATAAAATGGCTCAAGTAGAAAATCCTTTTATGAAATGTCTGTAATATCTAACTGAACCAAGAACCTTCATACCTCCATAATGTTGGTGGAAGTTAACCAATTAACCATATCTGCAATCCTCTTTGGACCAACCAACAATCTATCCTTAGAAATAACTCATCCTATGACTGCCATATCTTGTGACCAAAAATTTACACTTAGAAGTTTGACATATAACTGATTATCCGATAATGTCTTCAGACCAATCAAGATATCTTTCATGTTCTTCCTTAGTCCGTGAGTAAACTAATATATCATCATAAAGACTACCATAATATGCCCCAAATATGTCTTAAACACCCGATTCATCATTTCCATAAAGAAAACGGAAGCATTCATAAGACCAAATAATTTAACCAAGAATTCACAGTATCCATGCCGAGTTCTAAAAATTATCTTGATCACATATCTTCCATTCTATTCTTCAACTACTAGTACCCTAACCTCATGTCAATCTTGAAAACCACTTATCATCACACAACTGATCAAATAACTCATCGATACTCGAATTAGAATTCTAGTTACGGATTGTTACCTCATTGAGTTACCAATAACCAACATATGATTTCAAACTCTTACCCTTCTTCCAAATAATATCATCAGAGCACTCCACAGTACAATACTAGACCAAATATTTTCCTTATCCAATAAATTCTACAAATAAATCTTCAACTTTCTTAACTCAGCAGATGCCATACCATATGGTCATATCGAAATCAGATATGTTTCTTATCCATCTCAGTCTCTTTAACAATCAAGAATCCATCAGACATAAGATAAGCCTTGGTGGAATCATCACCCCAATATAAATTCGGACTTACCCTAAGGCTTAAACATCATAATCTTACTTAAAACAATCCACCGTAACATGATGGCATGATAACCAGTCCATACCCATTTTAACATTGAATCATCCAAAAGTAACCAAATAACTTAAATCCTTTAAACATTTGGTTTGTTACTAAATATTCCACATGTATATTCCCTATATACAAGTCACTCATGTTCACAAGGATACACAATAATTCTATTTTGCCAACCAAACTTTAGCGAAGCACATGCCAAGTTCAGTCATAATTTATCTTTCAGAAATAGGTCAAACACATCCAATACATTCCATACATCACTTAAAATCAACTCCTTTATATAATCCAATATATCAGAGTCTCAGAATTTACCTCAAATTCCCAAGAATCATCTTACCAAGATTTTCTTTTTGAGCTTGCTCAACTGTGATCTCAACCAATAAATTCGACTTTCAAAATGATACTCAAAATATTTCCAATTCATTCTTCCTCCCCTACTCATCTCAGAGTTATTAGGCATAATGATCATATCCTCGCATACTATCATATCATACTTAGGCACACTAAAGATCTAACACATAGAAGAGGACAAAGACATGACAAATCCTATGCTCAATTATATATAACACATAATTCAAACTCAACTTAAGTTTGTCAGATTTAGAGCTCTGAAAACCTATAGCTCTCATAAACTTATAGCTTTGATAATGCAAAGCTCAGATAACCTTATAGCTCTATTAACCTAGAGCTCTGATAAACTTATAGCTTTGATAGCTCAAAGCTCAGATAACCTTATAGCTCTGTTAACCTAGAGCTCTGATACCAACTCTGTCACGACCCAAATCTGGGTCGCCAATGTGGCGTTGGATCACGCTCTCCAAACCAAAGAGCCATGGTCCAACCAGCCTCAAACGTACACACAAATATCATAGTACGGAAGCGTAGTCATAAATATATATGCAGAAGCGCTTTCATACTTAAATATGTAAATATATTACATATATGATACAAATATTCTCATACATAATACTAACAATTATCCTTGCATAATTCTAAAGTCATACAAATCTAGGATTTACAATATGTATAACGAAGCGACTCTACTAGATCACAAAAGAGAAATATTATCTGGAGACTTCTAGCAACCCGAGAAGTAGACGATGATCTCAAACGTATAAACAACAAAGACTCTCCAGACGTCACGATCCTTAACATTCGTCACCTGTGGAGGAGGGGGTAAGTACTTGGAAGTACTTAGTAGAGAATATTAAAACTAATCTATAATTAACTAACCAACCACATGCATAGACACAAATTCATGCATAGACAAAAGGTACCAAATTAATATTTAGCACTTCACAAGTAATTCAATCGTAACCAAAGACAAATTCATAAATCATACACATAACACGTTCCGACCCTAATATGGCATCGGGAACACCATATCATATTCACATATCATACACACAGACATGTTCCGACCCGAACTTGGAGTCGCAAATGCTAAATAAATGGATGGACTTTGGATAGGTCTAGAATGTGTCACTCCTTCTCACAACACTGGGAAATCATATCTTATAGCACTTTCATAATCAAACTCAACCGGCCATATCATAATCGTATCAAATCCAATATATCCCCAAAAATATGTGCACATGTGTCAACATCCCCGGTTGACACAGGTAGACCTCATCGTTCGCCATCTCACAAATTGACTCACATATATCATACACAAATTCATAATCTCAAATCATAACTTCATAACCAAAGACTCATGATTTCCAAAACCATGCATAAACCAAAATCATCAAAGCACACAAATCAAAGACTCACTTTCACAATCCATCATATAACCACATAATCATCATATCAACCAACATCATAAGTTTATAACAAATAATGCTAGTCAAAACAGAGGTTATGGATAATATCTCCCTACTTTAATCCAAATTATCCAAATGCTCCAAAAGTTTCCACACACCACTTCATGATCCGCGTTGCTCAAATGCCAAGGTGCGATCAACTAAACAATTAGAATAACCTTCTATCAAACATTATCCTCTCAACACAAGGAAAATGGCAAACATCATACCTAAGTCCCTAATATCAAACCCTCACACAAAGTCTCCAAAAATATGCAAAAGTCCTCTAATCCCACACCAAACCATAGATCATCATCTATAATAACCACATCTTCTCATAACATCAACCAAATCTCATTAACCATATATGCTCTTCAACAAGGTAACACCAAAAATTCTCCAAAATATACACAACCCTCTAATCTCATCATCAAAGCATAATTCAACATCTAAATATCATATCCTCTATTCAATCCTCAAAAACATAAAACTCCTTATTATTCATAATCACAAAAGTTGCTCAAATCATCACACACTTACATCAACTTCAAGGTATTCCCCAGATCTATACTTATTTCTCATAAACTTAAGCCTGAAATCAACTTACCAAGCTTCAAATCAAAGAATCTTCTTCTTCTTTCTTCTCCTCTCTTCTCCCACGTTTTTCTCCCTTCTCTCCCTCTCTCTCTCTCTCTGTTTTCAATGGATGAGCACAAGTGATTCCACTCACAAGCCTCTTTTAGATATTTTTATCAAAAACTTACCATAAATGGTAAGTTCTCCCACACCCCACTTGTCCATTTTTTCTACTTTGGTCCTCAACTTTTCAAGTCTTCCTCCAACACTCCTAAACCTTTACATAAGTTCTAATGTGTCCTTAAATCAAGCCCTAAATCCATTTTGCCACATTGCTCATCATTTGGCAAATTCTTTCAATATCGATGAAAATCGTACCTAAAACCGAGCTCCAAAAACTCTCCCATGATCCCACAAACTAAATCCTCAATTGTCAAAACATAAATCATCAAAGTTGAACTCCTAGATGTTATGAACATCCTCGAATTGGAATAATTCAAATCGGAGGTCGTATGAGGAAGTTATAAATTGTTGAAAAAAAGTGTGCAGCCCAGCGTCCCGCTGACAAAACCAGCGACCCGCTGGACCCTTACAGCAGATTTTCCAGCGCCCCGCTGGTATTCCCAGCGCCCCGCTGGATCCTCGATCTAAAATTTTGCAAAACTCAAAACACCAAAATCGTAGCTCTAGGTCTTACGGATCTTCTCGTTTTGGAATCGCTCAAATCAGAGTTCTTATGCGAATGTTATGATGTTTCTACCAAAAGTTGACGGACTAAGCCTATCATTCGTGAACCCCACCAAAATTAGCTCGTAACTCAAAGACAAAGATTTCAAATCACAAAAAGTAAAACACGAAAGTCGTAGGCTAATGTGTTGCGGACCTACTTGACTTGGAATCATCCATATCGGAATTCACACGACAAAGTTATGCCTAATTCTCCAAAGGTCGACGAATTCAATACATCGGTTCTAACACCGATCAAAACAAAATAACCAAAGGTCGGACTAAGCGATCACGACCAATACAGATTTAGCGAGGGTTGTAACATCCGTCCTCCCCCGCTCTCTCTGACTGTCCTCCTATCGCAGCAGACCTTCCCTGGCCCAACCCTCCCCTCCCCACCTCGCCTCTTCCCGCCCCGCCCCGCCTTGCCTCTTCCCGCCTCGACCACGCCTCGTCTCTCCTTGACCCACCCCAGCCCTGCCCCACCTCGGCCAACCACCGTGCCCCTCCGGTCTCGCTCTTGCCAGAAGTTAGGTAATTAGTTAATTATTTTAGTAATATTGTCAATTATGTTGTTTAGGTTGTTAATTTGGTGAAAATGTTCTTGATTATGTTGTTAATTTGGTTAAATGTCATGTTAATTATGTTGTTTAGGTTGTTAATTTTTGGTGAAAATGTTGTTGTTTATGTTGTTAATTTTGTTAAATGTCATGTTAATTATGTTGTTTAGGTTGTTAATTTGGTTATAATATTGTTGATTATGTTGTTTATTTGGTTAAAATATTGTTGTTTATGTTGTAGGTCTAATTAAATTATTTTTTATTTTTTATTATGTTGATAATGTTGTTAATTTGGTTAAAATATTGTTGATTGTTAATTATTGTTAATTATGGTGTTTATGTGCGACAAACAACATATGTTCATGTTTGGTTAATTAGGGAATATGTCTAGGTCAAATAGCATTAGCCAACACAAAACGGGTGTAAATTAGAACCAAATGTTGGTCGTCGAGATCGGTGTACTTGATTAGGATCGGGTTATAGTCGTGACAAGTGTTAGACACTTTTTCCGTAAGACGAGATTGCCACGTATATTTCAGTGCGGTACGGGCTACGACAATCGTCCTCAAGATATAACAAATGTTCAGGTGTTTCCAAGAATATTGCACACGTATCTCAAAACTTTCGGGTGAACTCTCATATACTGTAGGTCTATTTATAAGCTGCAGGGGCTGACCATCTGAAGGTACACCACTTCTGTCCTTATCCAGAAATGTCTTGGTGTCCCTTGGTTGGCTATCAGTAGGACACTTCGTGTCCCTTCAGTTCCCCTTCTGGATAGGTTCCAATAGCCTATTCGGAGGGCTATCTGGATGCCTCATCCTCATCCTTCATGTCCTTTCAGAGGGTTGTCTGGACGCGTCCTGTCGCCTGTCGAGTTTCAGGATCGTTCCAAAAATTTCCAAAACTTTATTGCTCCTCTAGACGTGCCAAGTGCACCTCAATGCACGTAAGCACCCGCTCCTGGTTTAATGCCTGGGTCAGTGCTCGGATGGTATTTCTTGTAGCTGACAGCGAGTCAACTAAATTTAAGAGGTAAGGTCAGAAGTTCCTTATAAACAAGGAAAATTCCCCTCCACAAACCAATGTGGTACACCATTTCCCTTATAATTTTTTTCTAACTCACTTTAAGCTTTTGGGCCTCATGGAAGCATTCACTTTCCAACACCAAATTCAACCATGTGAAGCACATTCTAGATTGAGAACAACCCACAAAAGCTTCCTTCGGTAATAAGGGGTGAGAGTTAAATGATCATAGCTAGTATACCAATGAAGTGCAAAAGTTTTTCCGACCTTGAAAGACTTGACCTTGTCATCCATGTGAATGCATTAGCTAGTCTTAAAATTCTTTTTTGTATGGAGAAAGCTTTGCCATTAATTCCAACTGTGAATAAAGGGATCGAAAGAGATACATATACATATATAAATATATATACATACCCGGTGAAGCCATTGACGAGATTAGTTAGTGAATTCGATAGCAGGGTCATGGAGTAACTCGGACTTCAATATGGAACAGACCTCGATAGCATCCTCTCTTCCTCATCATCTGATGCATTTTCTCTATCTATCCTCCAGACTGCCGATTCCCTATGCATGACGTGTTCAATCTGTCCAGAACTCTGGGTAGCACACATATGTTACTCACTTGATATTAGACAACGAAAATATACATTATTGAGAGAGTACCTTTCAAATAAGGTGCAATTTGTGCTCAACCTGGATACCTTAACGTAAATAAACATCAACAATAATTTATAAATCTCACCACAGCAGGAGCTACGCTGTTGGTAGAATATCCACGCAAAGACAAGGCCAAGAGGACCTGTAGGCACTCGATGACTCGAAAGCCCTTTCTTCTTAGGTTGGAAGGCCGAAGATGTGGAATCGTCACCGGAAGGTTGATGATGCATGGCGTCATCATGGTTCTTGGAAGGTTGATGATTCACAGTATCCAAGAGGCACGCAAGCTTCAATATGCTGCTTGTTCTTTGTGAAAGTGGTCAGCCGATCGCCATTTTATACATATCTGGAATCTGCGTGATCTGCAGACTAAAAATGAATTTATTCAAAAAACTCTTCATAAGTTTATTACTTTACAGCCATAAAGTTTTATTAATTTAAAGAGAAGTGTTATGGTAGGTACTGCAAACTAAAGTTCCATAAAATTAGATTTCACTTACCCATTATAAGTAATTTTTGTTGAAAGGGGCTAAAGTTCCATAAAGTTAATGAATTTATTTAACCAACATTTTTTTATAAAGGGCTTAGATTACATTGTAATTATATTATGAAAAACAATTTATCTATGGATTTTTGTCAAACCTGTCTCGATAAATCAGATATAACTTTCAGCCCACATATTAGATTTAAATTTCAACTTGCTTGTTTAAAAATCAAGAACAATGCAAGTATCAGGCTTGTGGCTTGCACGGGGGTTGTCACATTTGGGGAGGAAAGAATAACCTTAGGTGGATTGTATATATTTCTTACAATATTAATAAGAGAAAATTACTCTCAATTGCCTAACCTTTGTTTAAATCACTATTTTTGTCCTACTTATTTCTAAAAAGAAATTTTAGTCCTTCTACTTTGCTTAAATGTCACTCTAAGATCTCTAGTATGAGAATCCCGAAATAACTTCGACAAGGGACCTGAAATGACTCTTATGGCCTTAAATGTTAATATCAAAGGATAAAAGAGTGGTCCTCTTATATATTCTACTTTTTCCAAAGCCGAGACCATCTTCTTCCCAAAAAATTTGAAATTAACCTTGACCTAAATCTAATATTCCTAAAATTGGAAAAGTTGAAGTCTGGATTTTATGGAGTTTTGGAGTTTGATTACTTTGGGCAGCTAAGTTGAAGAAACTGGGTGCTTGAAGTTGCGTAGTTAGTTTCTTGGTACTTGAGTGGTAGGGTTGAAGTTTGAATTCTTTCATCGATTGGGTTTTTGAGTTCTTTAAGCTGGGTTGTTGGGTGCTTTAAGCTGTATTATTGGGTTCCTGTGGCTTAGGTTCTGTTTTGGGTGGAGCTTGAAGGTATATCTTTTTCCAAGGTATTGTACGATTTCGAAGGTCAACAGAATGGGCAAGTTGACAGATCGTGAGAGATCAAAGGACACCCACCGTCTGCGACTTTTCCGATGGAGAGGTGGATGTTGATGACTGTCGATAATGGACGACGGCGTTTGTGTTTTGTTAGAAATAGAAAATTAGGGTCGTGGGTGAATTTAATTTATCCACTCTTTTTAAGTTTTGACTTAAGGGCATAAGAGTCATTTCAATTCCATAGTTGCCAGAGAAATTTTCTGATTTCGATACCATGGACCTTAAAGCGATATTTAAGCAAAGTAAAAGGACTAAAAATTTTTTTAAAAAAAATAGGAGAGACAAAATTGAACAAAGCTTAGAGAATTGAGAGCAATTAGCTCTATTATAAACGCTCTTTACTTATGAAATAAAAGTGGACCATTCCAAGTGAGCTTCCTATCGCAAGTTGACAAGGATGTGAGACTCGAACTCTATTTACACAACGAGCCATATGAATTTTTCTGTATATAACATGGCTTTAAGGTTTAGATATCTTCAATAAAAGATATAATTTCTCTTAGTGGACATATATATTATGTAGAATTAAATAATCGCTCCAACCCATTATTCCCATTCTCGTTTTCTTAATTTCTTAACAAACATATATTTCGTATAATTGTTAAATTTTTATCTTTAAGAGAAAAGTACATTTATGTATATTGTAGTTTGGCGGTTCCTAAAAAAACCATGTATTTTTTTTTTCAAATTCAATTTTTATAGTTTATTTTCTAAAAAATTTCTAATTACAGGCATTTTAGAGTAGATGTCTAGTCACATGTTTGTCTAGGTGGATACTACGCATGTCTAAATGATGTATGAAGTGGACATTACATTTATTTAAGCCATGATGATGAAGCATATGATAAATGTCTAATTGAGTTCCAAATTTGGCTAAAAAATCACAATTTTTATTGAAGTCTAATTGTGTTAATTCAACATTTTATTTCAAATTTGGGACTAAATTGGACGTTTTCCATATACCACATCATCAAGACTCAAACAAATGGATGTGGACCTAGCCTTCATGTAGACAGAATTTGAAAAAAAAACTACATAATATTTATTTAGAAATCTCCAAAGAACATGATGCTTAAGTGTAATTTTCTCAACAAAATTTATATTAATAGACGTTCCGTTGCAATTTACACGCAATAACAAACACACATTTTCTTTTTTGAAGTGGTGAGTGATTAGTACTCCTTCATACAAAGAAAACTAACAGGGTACAGAGCAAGGACTACCAACTGCAAGAGAGTCATGGGAAAGTGTTCTTCGAATTTGGGATGTGATTCTTTTTTAAGGAATCCGCTTGATGCTATTTCGGACTGCCCTTAACCTGATGGAGACAGATGGCCCTGCACTGGTGACAAAGGATGGGGGAGAAACACGCATTTCATGGCGTGGACATTGTTTTCGTAATAAATAACAAGTATTTTACTTCGGGAAATTAACGCAAGTCGTTGGCGTAGATTGTTTTTTTAAAAACTAGTAGAATCGCCACAGTTGCAATCACTCATTACTTGTTTAACAAAGATATTTTAAAAAATATAGAGTATGAGGTGTAAAATTACATTACTCTATATTTATTAGAGAAAACTTTGTTCTCATTGAAAACTATATCTTGATTAAATAATTAGTTGGCCAAACAGTTAATACTGGAAAAACAGGTTTTGTGTGGTAACTATCATTCTCCAATACGTGACAACAACACATGGTATCTTTTATTTTTGAGAATCAAGTGATAACTCATAGAAAAAATATTCAGCGTTTCAATTAGATGTAAGATGATTTTTTAAGGTCTTAATGTAATGCATTGTGGGGGGCCTTCAGTAATAAAAAAGATGAGAAAATAATAGTGATGTATGATTGTATCATGTACTCCCTTGTACAGTGTATCAAAAGGGGAGTTAAAAATGAAAAAGAAAAATGAGAAGTGGAGGGAAAAAATGAGAAGAAAAAAAGAGAAGTGGAGGTGATCGGGTCACCTAGTTTTGGGAAAGTGTTTTATTTTAATAATTTTTTTATACATACAAGTTTTTCTTAGTATTATCTAATATTTTATTATAATTTTTAAATTACTAGATATGTCATTGTATATAATTGGACATATTATTTGATACAAATAAGAAAACTATTTAATATAATTATGTAAATTATTTGTTCACAAATTTATTTTTACGATTAAATAATTTGTTTTATTATAATAAAATAGTTTGCACCATAATGTTTAAATTATTTGTTCTATTATTATCAAATAGTTTATATTGTAATGATAAAATTATTTATTCTACTATAATCAAATAGTTTGGTCAATAGGGACAAAATAAATTACGTTACGTTCAATT
>SOPF01025835.1:0-14215 GCA_012979155.1 Hypericum perforatum
TGCGTCGTTGCTTAGATCATTTCAATAACGTTGGTGCGCGGAGTCCGATGGGCTCGTCGAGACAAAACAACAAGTGGTTCATAGCTAGTGTTTAATTGATCCAGAAAAGAACAAGAGAGGTTCTTAATTGGTGTTTAATTGATCCACGAAACAACAAACGAGGTTCTTATTTGTGTTTAATTGATCAACGAAACAACAAAAGAGGTTCTTAATTAGTGTTTAACTGATCCACGAAACAACAAACGAGGTTCTTATTAGTGTTTAATTGATCCACAAAAAAAATTGCTCAGTGTAAGACGAAGTTAATCATATTCTGCTCAGTGTAAGACGAAGTTAATCATATTCTAAAAATCATGAATTTTATTAAAAAACATAAGTGCTTGGTTTGAAATAGTTGAGAATCGATCCTGAGACCTGACTCACCAAGCTGAATTGCTTGACCACTGAAGCATTAATACCGAGTTGATAGCCATGCTAAAAGAAAATTATTTATATGTGCGTGGCCGTAGTCAACCATTCCCTCATAAGAACCGGTTTTGGATGTTCATAGATATGTCGGGTTTTTTTACATAGATATCTACGTATCCGGAGTCGTATTGGATCCAATTGATTACATGACTCTATTATATGCTCGGATTCGGGGTGTAGCCCAAAAAATAACATTGAAAAACGCCTTAAATCATAGAAAATTGTTCTACGTAAATGACGTTTGATCCTAAAAACCTGATTTTCTCTCAAAATAAGCCAAGAACATACAGATTATTCCACAAGTTGAGCAATATTGAGCCTCCAACATAATCATACTTATCAACTCCTAAGAAGTCAATATGATCAACATGTTCAATAACAAAATCTGGAGACATGTAAGATATGGGTTGAATCTCTTCCTTGTCAATTGCAAAAGCATGTTTGTCATGTTCATCAACAATAGTAATCATGTGCTTTCTCATATGAACAACTTCCACAACTTCAGATTCATCAAACAAATCTCTTAAGTAGAGAAGTGACATGTCATGCTCACTAAAACCATCTCCATCAAATAAATCAATGGAAAACTCACCAAATTCCTCCCATGTCAAAACATCTTCAACAACCTGATCAGAATAATATACCTTCTCCTCAACTTTGGACTTAGCGTGAAGGATGTTCTTATGTCGTGCTTCATCAACTTTCTTTAAATACAAGTCTTTTTCTCTAGCCAAATCAACTTTAAGTTCCTCCCAACGGTCATCTCCTCTTCGCCTTGCCTCTAAAGGTTTGCGATTAATGCTCAGCCTCCTAAGACTCCTTGCAAATTCCTAAAATATGCGGACATAGGACCCTATTTATAGGCGTAGGGTTCCTCAAATTCCTAAGTAATAATTCCTCTAAACAAGAGCCAAAATAGGCAGCTGAATAGACTCCTAATTCTGGTCAAATACTTGCTCCTAAAGCAAAGGGATTCTGACCTCTTATTCGACTAAATAGGAACAAAATAAAAGATACTAAATATTGTAGAAGCTTCCTTGAAGATCACGTCTTAAACAAGGCTGAATGTGCATTCCGACTTTTTAGGAGTAGGCGCTGAATGTGTATTCCGAATTTTTAGGAGTAGGCGTATCTTCTAAAAGGGCTTCTAGCACGTGCATGGGCTTTGCATGGCCCATGCACACGTCCTTGGTCTTGCTTGCACCATCTTGGACTTCTTGAATTAATCCTTGCAATTCAGCTTGAAGTCTTCTTTGTCTTGCACGTGTCATTGGTCCAATAGGCACTTGCACTTGACGTGAGTCTTGTTGCTTGGATGTAGGCTTCATCACATCAGGTACCTCCTCACTTGATTGGTCTATTACCGCTTCCACTAGTTATATATCACTTTCCACCATCTTGTCTTTGTTGTTCTATTTTTCAATCAGCTTTACTCTGCTTTACTCTGCTCCACTCGTAGTGCTGCTTCCATAATCAGACCGTATTCTCCAAATCCACAAAATAAATATACCACAAAATAGGAATTCTGTGATCTACAATGGGCCCGTCAACAACCAAAAGATCCAAATCTGAGTTTAAGACCCCTTACCGAATGCTTTCTCCACCTACTCAAATCCAAGACTCAGTTTACACATCCAACATAAAATGAACCTCCCGGATTCAATACTTCTCCAAATCAACAAAATAAATATACTACAAAATAGAGAATTCTGATATCTATAACTTTCATGGCATCCAAAAAATCCAAATCAGAGTCTAAGAAAACTTACTGAGCGTTTCTTTCTCGGTCTCTGTTTTTCTTCTTCTTTCTCCTCTTTTCTTCTTTCTCTTCTTATTTTCGTTTCTGGATGTTTATCTTATTTTTGTCCTTATCTTTAGATAGACTTAAGGTTAGATAAGGCTCCTAGATGACTTCTCCTCATGCCTAACTTATCTCCTTACCCAAAATAAGGTAATTACACTTGGCTCTTTCTAATTGGTTGGCTATTTTTTTCGTCCAATCACAATTCACCAACGTATGGCTTAAATTTGACCATTTTCTGCTCATAATCTAGACAAACGTATTTCTAACCGAATTGTAGAGCTATGTCTTATCTTTCCAGAACATATTCGTTTGTCCAATTTGGATAAATAATGAGAAAGTTATGCTAATTCTACCAACATGGGTCAAATCTGTCAAAAACCTATCCGAAGGTAAGTCTACAAGTCTTATATCACTTTGACATGTATAAACAAAATTCTAAGGTTATAACAACATGTATTCTCATAAAAATATTTGCCTAGTGGACCAACCAACGTTAATGCCGATATGCTTATATGTAGTACTTTAACGTAGTTATCGACAATTTAGAAATTGGGAAAAGTACACTTAAGTACCCTGTGGTTTACCTGTTTCCAAAAAGGCCATGTACTTTTTTTGTTACCAATTTATTACCTTGTGGTTTCATTTTAGGGCCACATCTTCGCCACATCACCGACACATCATGGTCTTTTTTGGAAACAAGTAAACCACATGGTACACATGTGTACTTTTCCCAAAAAAATTTACCCCCTTTCATCTTCAACCTTAAATATTTTTCTCGCGCATCTCGTCGAGCCCTTGCACTTCCTTCTCCGTTTCGCATTTCAAAATTCCGAATCTCGAAACAATGCCAAAGTAACCCTAAAATGTCAGATTCTGAGGTAACTACTGTAGGAGACGGTTAAGGCGCAGGCCGAATTGGCAGGTGCTAAGGAGAAGAGCAATACTGATGTGGTGAGTTCCAAGGCATCCATGGCGGGGGAGGCTACGATGTCGGAAGAGTGTCACGACCTAATCTGAGGTCGGTGACTGGCACTAGACTTCGCGACATATTGACAACACAATGCAAGTCTAGTAAGCCTCAAAACAATCTCACAACATTCAAATCCAGCGGAAGCGAATTAAAAACAGAGATCAACAAAGTCTCTTATCATCATAGTTAAACCAAACCAAATTGATTTACCAACCAAAAGTTTCAAACATCTCCAAAGCACTATTACTACTACAGAGCAAGATTTGTAAGGGGTAAGTGTCCGAAAACACTTAGCAATGGAATAGAACATAATATATTAGTTATGGCTGACATATGCATGCAACAAAACTTAATCATGCTCGACTTCACTCAAATCAAAATGCGTGATCATCAAATGCTATTACCAAACATAAATATCAACGCACACACACAGAGCTATGAATAGGTTTTGTATTGCCACTCCTTCTGGTGGTCAGAGGCATCTAAATGGCCAAACATATATTCATTCACAAACAAAAGAAGCTAGCGTACAAATGTAAACTATTGATAGCTTACAACAAATATAAGCTAGCGATAGTATACAAATGTAAACTAGTGATACCCCCAAAACTATAAGCTCATAGACTAACATTCCCAATTAGTACGAGAAAGCCTATTCATTTCTCTCACAAAAACACATATCTTATCAGATAAATGACCTAACGGTCCAGAATATATCCATCAGACAAAACAAATCAGCCCTGAGCTAGCACTCTAGACGGTTGTTCACAAATGTCACATGCCTTCCACACAATCAAAAATATGTCCAAACGTACCATGGACCAAACCATATGCCTGTGACACACATAATCAAGATCTGAAACAAAAACATATCAAACATAACCAAAGTTATCATGTGCTATCCTCTTACACAGATAATAGCGTTCGAAAGCATCAATTTCCAAATATGATGCTCCTTCCACTCGAAGTGTCTTCAACATTGAAAATCTGAACAATAATCCAAAATCCCATAATGAGGTTAACTTAGGTCCACTCGCAAATCATCATTGCAAATCATCCAAACGTAATCAAATAGCCCAAACCCTTTAAACGCTTGCTTCTGTACCCTGTACCAACATGTATACATGCTATAAATAGTCGCTTTTGATCAGAAGCACATACACTGAAACTATTTTGCCAAACCAAATGTCAACGAAGTACATAGCAACTCCCCTGTATATACTCAGCATCTCAGAACCAACAATTAACCTCAGAATCAAAAGAATCCACTTATCAAACTCAACTCTCAAACTTGCTCAGCCAAGAACACAGCCACACTGTCCGAACTTCAAAAGCATGCACAAGACGTTTCCCTCAACCAATTCAAGCAACCAATATATTTTCGGAAACCTTATCAAGTGCTTAACAATCTGTTTCAAACATCCAAGTCCAATTTGGAGTCTAAGCAAGCTTACCAAACCGTTCTTCTTTACCTCGCTCACTGACCACCTCAGTGAACAGCCTATGACTCAAAAATGATTTTCTGACGAATCCTTCATCCAAATCACATGTGGTCAAGACTACTAGAATGATAGATCTATGTACAAGCTATCAAAATTTCATGGCCAAATTCCCAATCTAAATATCCTTACCGTTCACTTTATTCTCGAAACCCTCAGCTGTGTGCTTGTTCAATAGCAGTCCGATTCAAATCAACTTTTCCATCGATTCCCTTATCCAAATCACACTTATAATATACCAAAAGAAAGGTAGTGATGTCTTCTTTAATTGTCTCCAAAGAATCAGAATCCAATTCTGATCATAAGATAGCTTACCGAACTGATCTTTGTTGAGCTGTGTGCTTCTTCCTCTTTCCTCTTTCTCAACCCTTTCTCTCTTTTCTCTCAAGTTGTGACTCAGAAAACAAGTGCTCTGCCTCTCCAAGATATATTCTGAGACATGTGAAGAGGTGGGTGAGGTCCAATCACATCCAAACCACCTCTTCAATAAAAATCTAGGAAGCATACAAAGAAGTTGAGGTCCAATCAGAATTCTCATAACTTCCAGCCCAGTTTTGACCTACTTCATTTGATTTCTGCCCTATTTCGTACATAGCCAATTTTTATTATTATGTATCTAGTTTCCATAGCAAGTGGAATCACACCATTTGGATTCAAAATGAAGGAGTTATGGCCATTACACTACAAGCAGCTCAATCTGTCCGAGCCTTGGCCAGCAACTTCTCCACCAAAATTTTTTTCACTAATGCATGTGTAGTGGTTGAACAAGGATCCTAATGACACCAATTCACCTCTTTCAACTCATTAATTTACACATCCTATGCAACCCTCTCAATCCGATACATTACAATCAACCGATTTCCTCAAATGTTACAAAGAGGCTTCCAGCCATGTGAAGCCCGATGAGTGACATGGATGTGTTTAAAGAAAAAGTACACATAAGTACCATGTGGTTTACTTGTTTCCAAAAAAAGACCATGATGTGTTAGTGACATGGCAATGACATCTGGTCGGTTAGCCTAAAATGTTGCCCGGGACTGAAGTTGTCCCCGAAATGAAACCACAAGGTACTAAATTCATCACAAAAAAAGCACATGGCCTTTTTTTGGAAACAGGTAAACCACAGGGTACTTAAGTGTACTTTCCCCTTAGAAATTTAACGTGGTAGAGGGCTTACAATACCATAGTAGAGGAATTGCTCAATGACAGAAATTCGATCAACGACTTCGAGCATCAAAGTACTACGAGCAAATCTCTGTCAATTAATTATCGCATATTCGATTATGCCACTTATATACTGTCATATCAGATATATTCGTTGGTTAAAATAAAATTTAAAATTCTACTGCATTGTACTTCAAGTATAATTTTTCAGAGAATCCAACAATTGGTATCAAAGCTAGGCTGATTATGACTGTATACATAATAATCTGTGATAATTAGTTAAACTGATGCCAATCGCCCACGACGGAGTCAGCCACTTGTGGTCTATCGGTGATCGGAGACAACCGTCGAGCCTAGCTCGACGAATGGAGTACGGAGAATAGGCGATGACGGTTGGTTCGCCGTCGTCACGAAATTCTCATAAAAAATTCTAGGCCAATGAACTTCCTCTGTGAACGTCCCTCCATACACAGCTAACGATGGAACATCGACCACTAAAAGGTTCGCTGCGTCCTGAGGAGTCGTTTGCAGCCAGCAGTGTAGGTCGGCACAACTCTAATCAAAGTTTTAAAACTTCGAAACAGAATTTTTTTTTTCGGCTTTTGAAGTCAATTACGGCTGCTACGCGCTATGAAAATGCTCAATTGGAGCCATCCACTAGTTTGCCTCACTGCGGGCTACGTCGTGCTGCCAGCGGTGTTGCCTAATTCAGCCCCGATCGAAAATTGGGTCATCGGAGATTATATGGATCATTTTGGTAATTTGTTAGGGACTGACAGTTGGAAATTTTGAATTCTTTGGGGGCCTTCATGCAAATCCGTGAATTCAAAAATTACAATTTGGTCCTTGCAGTTTTCTAAAATTTTCCACTATTGGATAAATTACGATTCAGTCATCAGATGTTCTCAAAAATTTCAAAATAGTCCCTATAGTAATCTGAAATTATCCATTTGCTGGTAAATTTCAAAATGGTCACTAATGGTTTTTAAATTATTTAATTTGGTCCTTGATTAATTAAAAGGATCTTTTCATAATTGTGCTACGTGGTTAAATTACATTTTGGTCCGGTGAACTTTCTAATTTTTTTAGTTTGCTCCTCATATGGTTTATTTATTTTTCTACCTATAGGCAAATTATATTTTGGTTTTTAAATTAAGTCTAAAATTATAATTAGGTCTTTGTGCTAAATTGAATTAGATTCAAAAGTATGTTTACATTTATTTTCTAAGTATGACTTATAAATATTATGTGAAATATGCATGGAATTTGTTTTGAACAAATAAAATGTTCCTCAAACTTAAATATGGTTTTCATTTAAAAATGAATGATGTCTTCCATCACAATTAAGAGAAATCGAGGTTTTGCTCTATAATATTTAAGACTACAGTATTTTACTTGGACTTATGTCTCAAGGAACTCTTATAGGGATATGTAGATATTGTCGTGTGATGGTTGTAAACCACCTAAATTATTTCACTAGCCAAAGCAAGTAAATATTGTATGGGACATCAATCGAACTAGGTCCGATAACTAGGAATTGTATAAACTACAATTGGTTTGGAGACCTACCAATTATACTCTTGTAGTCACCTGCCAAAGTAGGGATTGTGATAGTAGAAATGTGGATCCTAGTCCATTATGATTTATATTTGATATAAATTTGTGTTATTTCGATGAGGTTATTGAATATGTTAAAATAATGGAAACAAAATAAAGCTAAAAGGCCATGTTTATTTTGATTGCTGAATATTGATCATATGAATTATATTTTAATTCCCATTTTAATTTTATTTCCTTAGGTGTGTTGAAATGATGAATATGTCATTGAGATTTATATTGGAATCGAACAAGTTGGCTGGGCCAAATTTTCTGGATTGGCACCGAAGTATTCATTTGGTGATAAGGCAAGAAAGGATTGAATACATGTTGGACACGACCATCCATTAACCCCTGTAGCTGATTCTCCTACACTTGCTATATTTGATGTAGAGGGTCAGAAGAAGCATCAGGATAATGCTAAGTAGGCACAGTGTGTTTTGTTGCTCGGGATAATTCCTGAGCTACAAAGGCAGCATGATAATATGAATCCTTATAAGATGTTAAGGTACTTGAAGGATCTTTTTGACTCTGAATCTATCTCGTTCTGAGAAATGTGAGGTCATGAGGGATCTCTTCAGGTGTAGGATGTCTGCAAGAGGGAAAGTTTCATCTCATATTCTGAAGATGATTGGGCTCATCGAGAAGTTGGGTACTCTAAGTATCAAACTAGAGAATGACATCTTGGTATGGCCATTCTTCAGTCACTTCTTGATTCATATTCTAGCTTCATAGTGAACTATAATATAAATAAGATGGAGGTGACTATGCCTAAGATGCATAACATGCTTAATTCTTTTAAAGGTACTACTTTAAGGGAAAGGAATATGCTCATGGTGGGTTCTTCTTCTGGTCTTTCTTTTAAAGGCAAGAAGAAATAGAAGAACAAGGCTAAGAATAGTTCTAAGCCAAAATTCCTTAATCCTAAGAAAAGTATTTAGAAGAAAGATTGGATTGACAAGATTGCGTGCCTCTATTGCAAGCAAAATGGACAGTGGAAGAGAGACTGTAAAGTTCTAGCTGTTGAGAATAAAATACTGGGTGTTTTTGGCTGCGGAACAAGTATGTTTGTAATTAAGATAAACATGTCTACTAATAGATCTGACTACTGGATATTAGATACCACATATGGCTCACATATTTATATGAATGTGTAGGGTCTTAGAGACAGTCTAGTGGTTAGACTAGGAGAGATCTCCCTATGCGTGGGAAATAGAGCAAGAGTTGCTGCTGAGCGCATAAGGACATATAGTATAGACTTACCCAATGGGTGTGCAATAGAACTTAATAATTGTTATTTTGTTCCATCTATTACTAGAAACATAATATCCATTCCAATGTTGGACAATGAAGGTTTTTCTTTCCATTTTGCTAATAATAGTTGCTACTTTACTAAAACTAGAATTGTTTATAAAAATGCTTCTCTTAAGAATGGTTTATATTTGTAAATAGTAGACATGATGTTCTTAATGTACAAAACAAGAAACTCAAATTAAGTAATCAGGAAAATCCCACCTTTTTATGACATTGTAGACTTAGTCATACCAATGAGAAAAGTATTGCAAGGTTAAGACAGCTAGACTACTTAACCCTATTTGACTTTGAGTCTTACAAAACTTGTGAATCTTGTCTCAAAGGTAAAATGACAAACAAACTCCTTTCTTGGAAAGAAGTTAGAGCCAAAGAAGTGTTAGAGTTGGTTCACAGCAACATGTGTGGGCCATTACCCACTCTAGCAAGGGGTGATTTTGAATACTTCACTACCTTAACTGATGACCTCTCTAGGTATGTGTGAGACTCGGAAATTTAATTGGTCGGCTTGCGTCGTGCCGAAACAATCGCATTGGATATGCGATATTAAGTGTTTGAGTTTGTGAATGAATGTCGTTGGAGTTTGATTTCGGCAAGTGCAATGCCTTAGAGAAATTTTCGGAATTGTGAAGTGTTGCTTGGTTCGGACAGATTTGACCTACTTGCGGTTAAATGGCCGTAACTTTCTCGTCGTGAGTCCGAATCGAGAAATTCCAACGGATTTGGAAACTAGACATCTTAAGGAATAGATTGGTTAAATTTCATATTGGTCAAAAACTGAAAGGAGGTCGTCATGTAAGCTGCTTGTGCCTGGTCTGCTGTGATTGGACCAAAAGTTCTTGTCTTCTTCCTTGATATTTTGAAGAGGTGGCTTGATTCTAATTGGACCACACTTGCCTCCACTTGAAGTCATCTCTGGGAATTCCTTTAAGGGTCAGAAAGCTCAGCTCCTTGGTCACTTTACGAAATTATTCAGAGACAAATAGAGAGAGAGAAGTGGAAGGGTTGAAGGAGAGAGAAGTGAAGCAGCTCAGTGAAGATCTAATCGGTAAGGCTATTTCCGTTCAGAATTCAGTTTAAAACCTCAAAAGTGGGTTGTAGAGGACTTCCTAAGGTTTCTTTTGGTATATCATACATGGGTTTTGGATCAGGGAATCGTCAGGAAAATCGTTTTGAATCCAGTCGTTGCTGTTGAAGTACACAGCAGAGCGACGCGAAGAAGATTTCATTGGTAAGCATACTTAGGCTTCGATTTGGGATGTGAAATTTTGACAGATTGTAGAAGACATCTTGAGGTTTCCAGAAGGGTATCTTATGTGTGTTTTGGTTGAAGGGTTTGGGCTGTACGTCTTGTTGAAGTTCGGAACAGTGGGCTGAGTTCAGTTTGAAGGTGTTGAAGCTAAAGGCTTGGTAAGTGGTTTGTTTATAAGATTCAGTTGTTGTGCAAGTTCTGAGTTGTTGAGGACATGTTTGTGAAGTCTTGTGAAGTGTGGTTTGAAGTGGTTGTGGTCGGAATTTGAGTTATATGTGATATCGTTGAGGATGGAAGTGTTGAACGGTTCTTGTACCGTTGTTTCGTTGCTATGAGTTGTTGGCAGCGTTTTGATTTCGGAAAGGTTGAGGTTAACCTCGTTTTGGTAACTTGGGTTTATGAACAAAATCTCCGCAAGGTTTGTGGGTGAAGGAGAATCGGATTGAAGGTTGAGTGTGGAAGGCTTCGGGTTGGAATCTACGATCGTTGGATCTTGTCGTGTAAGCGGATAGTTCATGATATGTTGGTTGTGCGTTGAGTATGCATGTTTCAGAATTTGATTGATGCGCGTCTCATGCATATATGGTTAATTGTGATATGAGAATGTGCATATGTGATTATGTGAGAGTATGTGATCGATCGTGATGGATGGGAGATTGTGAATGGCTTCGAGCCAATTTGGTAAGTTTGACATGTCCATGTGCGATGGATGTGATTATGGACCGTTGGGTCGATTGTGTGTTACGATATGTGTTTCGTTGTGAGAAGTGAACAGGCTTTCCCATACTAACGGGGGATGTTAGTCTATGAGCTCATAAGTCGGGGATATCGCTAGTTTACGTAAGTAAGCTAGTCTTTGTGTTTGTGTGGACGGAGATTTGTATTGGCCATTTGGATATCCCCTAGCAGTCAGAGGAAGGGGCTTTTCAAAACCTGTTCACGGCTCACTGTGGCTTCATGCCTTATGTGTTTATAATTTGCAATTTCATTATTGTAACGCATATCATCGTCATGCATTTCCGAGCATAAGTTGCATCGAGCATGGTTAAGTTCTGTGGCACGCATATGTCAACCATAACCCACATGTTATGACCTATCCTCTTACTAAGTGTTTTCCCCGACACTTACCCCCTTACTAAATCTATCTCAGGTTCCGACGTGCCATAGTAGCGTTGATTCTGGAGTCCGTCGTTCGTGCCCATCTCTTTGTTTCGAGGACCACACTTTTGAGGTCTCCAGACTTGTGCCATCGTGTACATCCATTTAGTCGCTTCGTAGTGGTTAGACTTTATCTATGTTTGATCGTGGATTGTCCCTTTGGAGATGCTTGTGCATATGTACGATGTTTATGATATGATTTTCATATGTTAGTTTCTGATGCTTGGTTTGAGGTTTACGATGATGGTTTTATCCATCTTTGCTTCCGCATGTTTATATGATGTGAGTTTTTCATGGATCGAATGTGATTGTGAGGCTTGCTAGGTTGCACGTTTGCGATATGAATATTGGTCGTATGGTCTAGCGCCGGTCACCGACCTTAGCGCGGGTCGTGACAAAGTTGGTATCAGAGCTTAAGCTTGATGCATTTGTTTGGTTCATTGTCGAACGTGTTTTGTTGTACCATACGGAGCATAGGATCTGTCGTGTCGTTGTCTTTGGTTGGTTAAGCCTTTCATTTGGCCTCTTAGCAATAACTTGTTCTATAGGGAGGATATGCCTATGACACGTAAGGGAGTTGATGCTACGATGAGGGAGCATGGTGAAAGCTCCGAAGGGCATAGGGATGAGGCTACTGTGGAGCCTACACCCGTGGTTGAGCAGACTACTACTGTCGAGGCTACGACTGTTGAGAGGGATCAGTCGGGTGGCGGTACTTCGGCACAGAGAAAGCGCAGTGGGGATGCGGTGGATAGGGTAATGATGGCGATGGAAAAGTTTATCGCGACGCAACAAAGTGCGGTGGAGAAGAAATCTGCGATGACTCCGAGAGATGATTCGTTGGCTGAATTTCTGAGGTTAGAGCCACCCACTTTCTCTGGTGGTCGGGATGATCCTCATGTGTTTCTTGACGAGATGGAAAAAATGGTGGAAGATCCTCGATTGCGATAGTAAGAGGATGGTGGAACTAGCAGCGTTCAAGTTGACCGGTGAGGCGGGAGTGTGGCTCCAAACTGTGAAGTCGACCGGGTGGACTTGGGATCGGTTTAACACTTCGTTGTTGGATCGCTTCCTTCCAGAAAGTCTGCAAGATGCTCGTGGGTTTGAGTTCGAGAGATTGACAAAGACACCGGAGATGACAGTAGCAGCGTACGAGCAGAGGTTTGGTTATCTTTCTCGTTACGCCGAGCATCTAATTCCTACGGAGGAGAAGAAGGTGAAGCGGTTTATTCGTGGGTTGGATGACGCTATGTTCAAAGTCATGTATCCGCGTGGCTTTCAGTCTTATTCGGCAGCCGTGGATTGTGCGAGGACTTTGGAAATACGAGATAACGATCGAGTCGCAGCGCAAAGGCAGGCTAAGGTGCAGCGATTTGATAGGCCACCGCAATATGGTTCGAGTTTTGGACAACAGCAGCAAAGACCGAGCTTTTCATCCAATTTCTCGAGAGGTGGCAGAAGATTTGGAAGAGGATTTGGGAGAGGAAATGGTTCTCGCGGTCAGTCAGGAGGTCGAGGCCAATCGGGTAGCCAAGCACAATCGGAGGGAAATTGTTCGCGATGTGGGAAGTACCATCCCGGGAGACCATGTTATCAGCAATCGGGAGCTTGTTTCGGATGCGGTAAGTTTGGGCATCAAGTCAAGGATTGTCGCGTGGCTAAGGCAAGAGAATATGCGCAACTTACGAGCTTGTCCGGTCAGCCGCAAGAGCAGTATCGGGGTTCGGTTAGTCAGAGTCAACAAGGAGAGAATTCGGGCTTTTGGGGAAAGGAGCCAATGGAGCAAAACGAGGGTGGTCCCGCTCGTGTGTATGCACTTACGAGGAGAGATGCTACAGCATCTAAGAATGTGGTTACAGTTACACTTCCTATAGGCTTGTCAAGTGCTCGAGTCTTATTTGATTCGGGGTCGACACACTCGTTTGCGTCACCCCAATTTGCGAGATCTTTTGATGTCCTCTTGTGTCGTTAGATGTGCTGTTAGACGTTTGCACTCCTTCGGGTCATGTCATTCACGTGCATTTATTACTTGCATCATGTGTGATTGTTGTGGACGGCCACGAGATGTTGGCCGATTTGCATGTGTTAGACATGGAGGATTTCGATGTGATTTTGGGGATGGATTGGCTTTCGGGTTATCATGCGACGATGGATTGTTTCGGAAAGGTTGTGAGGTTTAAGCCAGAGGGTGAGTCGGAGTTTATGTTTCGGGGCGAGGCGATCATGGTTCCACTAAGACTCATTTCTTATCTTAAGGCTTCCAGGGCATTACGGAAGGGTTGTGTCAGTTATTTGGCTATCGTTAAGGAAGTTGACGTGGAAAGGATTTCTGTCGATGATATCTCTGTTGTGAGAGAGTTTTCGGATGTCTTTCTGGAAGAGTTGTCGGGTTTGCCTCCAGAGAGGGAGATTGAGTTTTGTATTGAGCTGAAGTTGGGGACTGAGCTGATTTCGATACCGCCGTATCGTATGGCACTTGCCGAGTTAAAAGAGTTGAAGATTCAGTTACAAGATTTATTGGATAAAGAGTACATTCGACCGAGTGTTTCACCGTGGGGTGCTCCGGTCTTGTTTGTTCGGAAGAAGGATGGGAGTTTGCGACTCTGCATTGATTATCGTCAACTGAATAAGGTAACGATCCGCAACCAGTATCCTCTTCCACGTATCGATGACTTGTTTGATCAGTTGCGAGACACAAAGTGGTTTTCAAAGATTGACCTAAGGTCGGGGTATCATCAGTTGAGAATTCGCAAGGAAGATGTGACCAAGACAGCGTTTAGGACTCGGTATGGACATTACGAGTTTTTAGTCATGCCATTTGGTCTTACGAATGCTCCTGCCTACTTTATGGGTTTGATGAATCGGGTGTTTAAGCCGTTCTTGGATCAGTTTGTGGTAGTCTTCATCGACGACATATTGGTTTATTCGCGGACCGAGGAAGAACACGAGAGACATCTACGATTGGTTTTGAAGACGTTGTTGGATAACGAGTT
>SOPF01025837.1:0-17854 GCA_012979155.1 Hypericum perforatum
AAAAAATGCCAAAATCCTAACAAGTCCAAAAAAATATTGAAAAGTGCAAGTAAAAAAAGGCGTGAAAAAGCAAGGGAAAAACATGAGAGAAAAACTAAGAAGCAATAGAAAAATGCAACAAATAGTAACAAAGATGATGTAACATTTGATCAACGTACTATAGATAAAGATTTAAATCAATTACCCAAAGGAATTAGATTTTAACTTTTTTTGCTAAAAAATATGAAACACTTGGAATACTTTGTTATTGTTGATTTTTTCGATATTGCTAAGTTTTTATTCGGTGTTACTGATTTTTAATTCTGGGTTGTTGATTTTTTATTCTATACTGCTAATTTTTTATTTGTTGTTGCTAATTTTTTATTTGGTTTTGCTAATTTTTTATTGTGAGTTACTGGTTTTTCATACGATGTTGCTAATTTTTTTATTTATTGTTATTGGTTTTTTATTCAATTTTGCTTTTTTTTATTCAGTATTGCTAATGTTTTATTCAGTGTTGCTAATTCTTTATTTGTCATTGCGATATTTTACTTAGTCTTGCTATTTTTTACTCGGTCTTGCTGTTTTTTATACAGTGTTACTAGTTTTTAATTTAGTGTTGCTAGTTTTTTATCAGTGTTGCATAGGGATGAGCATTTGGTATATAACGATCCCAAATATCGAATACCAAAAATACCGAATACCGAAAAGCAAAAAAAATTCCTATCGATCCCGAACCGAAATAATTTTGATATTATACCAAATATCGGATTAAAATTTTGGTATAACACCGAAACTACCGAATTTTTCAAAATAAATAAATATCATGCATTACAAATCCATACATTAACGAACAACGATCTCTAAATCATGTATATGAACTCTCTTTAACCTTACATTAAATCAATCTCTTAATTAAAAAAACCTAATTTATTTTTAAAATCTAAAACCTAATTGACAATAAATGGAGAAGAGAGATGGTTGTCTTCCAAAGAGAGTAGTCGTCCATGGTGATGAGACTGTGGTTGCTGGTGACAATGTCGATCGTCTTGGGTTTTTTTATTTTTTTTTAAGGAGAGGGGGAGGGGGAGAAACAAAGACGGGGAGAAAGGGTAACAGAGAAAGGGGGAGGGAGAGAAGAAGAGGGGGGTTGGTTATACAGAGACGGGGGAGAAGGTGGGGAGGAGGGGGTTAATTAATTAATTATGTATATTGGTGGGCATTCGAAACTGCTCCAGGCTAACTCGTAAAACAAATACCATACAAATTCTGTTGATTTATCCACATTTTTTGTTAAGACAATTGAGTTTCTACGGTTCCAAACAAGGAGCCACAAATACTTAATACACATAAGATTAAAATTACATGGTATATTTTATATATTATGGAGAGAGAAAGCTCGTACCAAATTCTTCATCATCCATTGCAGCGAAAATCGAAAAGAAAACCAAAGAAGAAAAGGATCGATCAGCGTTTCAAACTTGAGTTTTAACGAGGATTTAGAATTTATGTAGCTATTCCAAGTCCATGTAGACATTCTAAGTCCAAGTTCTAACCCTTTCCCTCTTATATTTAGTTTCACGTCTTCTCATCTTCCTTTTTCCTAATTAAGATAGCTCTCTATTTATTCCTCCATCTCTCTCTTGGTTCCACGTGTAAGGATCTTTGACCGTAAAGTTCTTAAAAACCTTTGGTTTTTAACTATGTGTTCGGCTCTGTCTATTTATATGAGGAAATTTCAACAATTTAGTTGTATATATTTTACAAAAGACAAAAATATGTGCAGTTGTTATTAGGAGTGTTTAGGATAAAGTAATCGATGTAAACGGTTTGATAACCCAACGACTCAACAAAAATATAAAAAATCAAAATATATGAAAAATCAAAAAATTGAAAGATCCAAATTGAGAACCTAAATTTAGAATACAGTAATGCGAAAGTATCATTCTAAGGCCCAATCCGAAACAAAAGCCCACTAAAATGCATTTCCAAAGAAACAATTTGCCTCACAGTACATACCCTCGCAACTAAAAAGAACCAATGAATGGGTTCAGGAAATAGAAGAAAGTGTGGTAACAGGTTTAAGAGATCACAAAAGTGACGCATTCCGATGCCTACTATAATCCTAATATAATAAAGTAAATTCATTTTTAGGCGGTTTGGTCCAACACCGTGGAATTGACTCTCTTATTCCTAAAAGTGTGGAACACCGGTCGCGACCATTCTTTGCTTTCCCGAAACCCACGGCAGCAACTCTTACCTGAGATGCGGTTTCATTCGTTCGAGTTTCGCGAGCTTCTTCCGATTGCTTTAACGATTTTGCCCTTTCCGCACTTGGGCTATACTTTATCGGGCGATGTGGGCCAGATTGGTTGTGTTCATTATACTTCCTGTAATTAATATAAAAATATGGTGACAATTATCTTTGGATGTTAGACAATAATTATATAATGGCATTTTTATAAGAAGGTGTATATTAAAGTGAAAAAAAATTTGTACGCTGTAGAGATATTCTAGGTGATTTGCATACCCATTATTTAAGTTAACTTTTTAGTGCCAAAGTAAACTTTGAGAAACTAATCGCGAAAAAAAAAAAATTAAACTTGTTTCCGTTTGAGACAGTTCGAGTCCAGAAATTGCAGAGAAAATTCGTTGCTCCTATGTTTTTTTTTCATAGTTTCTCAGATTACTCTAATTTTCAGGAACATACATCTCACCTTCGCAATTTCGCTAAATGAAAAGGCTCGCCTACATTCAGCGTGGATGCAAGCTCAATCTAAGGCCCAATCGGAAACTAACATATGAACGAAGCCCACCGGACATGTTCTTAAAAATGACCTAGAGGTTCATTCGAAATTAGGTCCGACCTCTAAGCTAGCCAATCCAATCGATCTAATTGTTAGTCGGATCAATTTTTGTTTTTTATATTTTTCAAAATATATATAGGTATAAATAAATAATTTGTGTAATAAACTAATAACATATAAACAAACCAATTTTTATAAAATGTATCAAATAAGATATTCATACAAATGGATAATCTCGAATCGAAGATAAAACTGTTAAAAAATATTTTCATGTCGAACTATCTGGTCAGACCAGATTATCTAAGCAAACTATCTGGTCCAACTAAAATTCGGGCAGTTCGCAAGGTAGGCATTTTTTTAAAAGGGAACAGTATTATAGACGATTCATAGTCAAACCAGTCGGACCGCCGGTCAGATAGAATTTTTTTTTAAACCTTGCACCGGGAGTCTAGGACATTAAATCCAAGACTTGCAAATAAAAGTTTCTCAAAAACAAAAAGACTTGCAAATACAAAGCATCTTCATGCAAATGAACACTCCAAGATCATTTGACACAACTTTTAAGTCTTAGGCTAACGATAGAAACATCCTTAAAATGAAAACAGACCAAACTCTTTTAAAGTGCTACTTCCAAACATGAAATAGTATCCGGGTAATTTGGATTCTGGAGCGGGATGGCAGCGGCAGCAGGTCATGAGACCAAAGGGTAGAGAGTGGAATTAATGAAACTTTATTTGCTCTCTATTTTGTCTGTTGATGGAGTTGGCTGAATGCTGAAACAAAAGAAATAGATTTAAGAGATTACAAAAGTGGGAGAGGCATAGGTTTTCTATACCAATAATTTTAAGTTCGCTTTTAGTAAATCCAAAGTGAAGTTTTAGAAAACTAATCACGAAAACCAAATTTTACGCTTCTTGCTCAAGTCAAGGAGTAAATGTGTTCCTCCTACGTTTTTCCATAGTTTCTCATACTCTTCTGTATCTCTGCTTCATGAGGAACACATCTCTTACTTTCAGCGTGGATGCGAATTGAACTATTGGCAGAACTATCTATTTATACGAGCTCGGTCTAATTTAATCCAAGACTTGCAAATAGAAAGCATATTAATGCAAATGAAATCTCCCTAGAACATTCAGCTCAACTTTTAAATCTCACACTAACGAATAGAAACATCCATAAATAAAAATAAAAAACACAACAGAACAGGTTTTGTGAAGCACTGTTGAACCTCTCTAAGACTCCGAGGTTTGACAGAAATAAGCTTCAACGGATACTTCAATATTTAGTGTATCGTTCTTCAAATACCCATTTGACGTATCATGAAGGTCAGCCAGAGAAATGAAGTTAGTGGTTCCCCAACCATGATTTTTATCATCAAAACGAGCTCTGCCTGCATTTAAGAAAAAGTAGGAAGCATTACAGCAATCCTTTGAATTAAAAAGGATTTTCAAAGTGATTTTGGTGCTACTTAATTAAACGTCCAAAACATGAATAAGGAAATGTATGCGAGTAATGGTGAAACGTTACCAACAAAAGTTCGATCTTGTCCTCCACTCTGATGCTGGAGGACAATATTATACATGGCATATACTGTCTGTCCCTTAACGACATCGCATTTACATAAAAACACTGCAACATTGCTCGCTTTTCCATTTTCACCCTTCGGATGTACTTTTATCTCCCTACATAACCAACCCGAAACCATGCAGGAGGTTCATAAATGCAAGGGACGAGTAAAGTACATGTTCGAAGAAACACACCATGTTCTTCTTACCAGTTGCAAGGACCCACGGGGAATGCGGTGGAGACATGACACTGCTTTTTTGATTCGGAGAAATTGTCTATTCGCCATTGATGAACACCCTTTTCCAAGTTTCTGCTCAGTATGGAGCTATGTACGTTTCTTGCAGATTCAATGACATGTACTTCTGCTCCAAATACGCAACAATCATCTACCAGATAGCCACTCTTAGGATCGAGAAGCTCCGCTAGCAGTAATACTTGATCGAAACCATGCTCAGTCTTCAGAGCATGGTAACGCCTACCCCTGCCGTCTGCAATTTTTTTTTTCAAAACCATTTTCGATTCTCATTAAAATCGAGATATGAGAATGTTAAACGTTGGATGAAACATTTGGATATACCTTGAACAGTGAGGTACTTGTCCTTGGCATGATTGTATACAAAAACTCTAAGCATCACAATTACACAGTTCTTTGGTGCATCAGCAATAGCCACGCTCAAGGAGATGTGTTCCATTCCTTCATTCTTCGTCTTGCCACTTGGGTACAACAAAAGCTTCCTGTAATTTTGACATTTCACTTAGACTGGACCAACGAAACAATTCGACAGGTGACAAATCGATAGATGCACTCACCAGTTGTGATCATTAACTTCAAATTTTTCAGATTCATATGAGACTGGTCGTTGTTGTTGCTTCTTGATTTCCAAAAAAGCTTTAAAACCTTCTATCTTCATTGTGTAGTGAATAGGAGGAGCATCCTGCAAAAACCTCACCATTTCTACAAGATTGTTAGTTCCTAATAATTAATTAAAAGCGTTAAAAAATTAGCTCTTGGTCACACAAAAATCAAACTAGTGATCAAAAAAGGTAATATTTTATCGACTCAAATAGTAAATATTATAATTCACGGGGAGGAACTAGAAAACACAAAATATATTAAGGGACATTATAAACCGCATACTCTGCGTTTAATATGAAAGAAAAGTTCTCTTTATCCCTAAACTTATTTTCATGTCTCCAACAACGTAGTCCCTCGTTCAAGCTCGTGTGATACCAAAGATTATTTTCTTGAAATTAACAGGCTCATGTCTAAAGGCAACTGATTTTCTAAGTATCCAAACAACGAGCCAGGAAAATGTAATACTCATAAGATTAAGATTGCTCGTACCATGTTCTTCATCCTCCATCGCAGCGGAAGTCGGAAAGAAAACCAAAGAAAAAGAGGGTGGTCGATCAGGGTTTCAACCTTTAGTATTTAACGAGGATTTAGGCACTCTAGTGTTTATATAGCAGGGTTTTAAACAATGTTGTAGAAAACAATTCGGGAAACGAACCGTCTTACTCTCTGGCTCCATACTCCATATAGACTTCCGAGCGCAAGTTCCAACCCTTTCCCTTTTCTACTTCGTTTAATGTCTTCTCATCTTCCATTTAATTTAATTAAAGTTACCTCTCTATTTATTCCCTCATCTCTCTCTGGGGGGAAGAGGATCGAGGAGGGACGGAGTAGGGCCAGGCAGGGCGAGGAGGGAGGAGAGTGAAGAATTTAGATCAGGGACAATTTTGTCATTTTACATGGCTTATTGTAGGAAAAATTTCTGCATGTAATTTACGCTAAAATTAGTGATGAGCTAATTTATAATTTACGCTAAAACTATAGACTTCTGATTCTTCGTCTCCTCGTATTTGCACATGATGATGATAAAAACAAAGGGTAGTTCTGGATCTTCTAAGCTTGAGGATATTTCTAAACCTTCTAAAGGAGAGGAAACCTTTTTGCTCTCTAAAATTGAATTTAGTACAGCCCTTAAAGAAGAAGGTAACAAAGTTTGGGACTGTTTGGTACGACTGATAAAATTTAGTTATTACCTGTTGACTGTTAAGTTGATCAACTATTGACTGATAGTATTCAGCTGATAGCTGATATTCGATTTTTGCAAAAGTGTTTGGTAAATTAGCATTGGTTGTTGCTGTTGAGTTGTAAAATTACTTATAAGGGTAATTAACTAATAAACATCATTCTTTAATATATATATAACAAAGTATCTCTTAATTTAATATTTAATATAGTATATATTATTTATCTCTATGCTTTTGCTAATTAAAAAAGTATTCTTCTTAATTTAATATCTAATATAGTACATATTATTATCTATATGTTTATGCCAATTAAAGAAATATCTTTCTTAATTTAATATTTAATATAAGAGTAAATTACATCTGGCCTCCTGTGGTTTGGGGAATTTAACACTGGCCCTCCTCGTATTCGCAATTCAATTAAAAAACCCCCTAATTTTGGAACAATTGTATCATTTGGCCCCTCTTGTCGGAATCGGAGCATTTCTCCGGCGAGGGTCACGGAAAATGACAAAAATGTCCTTACACTTAAAAAAAAATCTTCGTCCTCTCCAAAAAAATGTCTTAAACCACCACCATCGTCGTCCTCTCCAAAGCAGACCACCACCATCCGTCGTCATCCTCTCCAAAGCTCACAGAAACCCCAACTGTCATCATCATCCTCTCCAAACTCCAAACCCCAATCGTCGTTGTCCTTTCTAACCCAACTCTCCAATAACCACCACCATCCGTCGTCGTCTCCAACCCCACTCTTCAAAACCCTAACCATCGTTGTCCTCTCCAACCCCAACCGTCGTCATCCTCTCCAAAGTTCACAGAAACCCACGATTCAAAGTACGGTTAATTGGGGCTTCAAAACAAATATAAGCATCTTCCCAGATTTGATGAATTTCTTTAATGATTCGAGAAAAGATGATAAAATTAAGGCTTAATTTTTGAACTCTTCATGTTTAGAAACCAACCAAAAGGCAAGGCAACATCATCACACAGAATAGAGGAAGAAGAAGAAATCAAACCACAAACCAACAGGCATAAAATCCAATCTTTATCTCTACCCATCTCCTTAAATAAAAAATCCATCTCGGAAACAAACAAAAGACAAAGACTTTGAGGGTGACGGCAGCGCATGCGAGGTTGTGCTTGCTTGCTCTTCAGACTCGTTGGAGTCCACCGAAACCCCCGTCGGAAGCACCAGCTTGCATTCCTTGTTCTCTTCAAATCCCTCGACAACCTCGACGGTGTCGTTTCCGGATGCAGCAGCCGCTTGCTAGAGGAATTCCTGGAAGGCCCACTTGGAGGTGCTCTGGTTCATCGTGTGGTCGGCCTTGTAGTGGAGTGACAGAGGTGAGGTCCAGAACAAGTCCCGTATCTCGCTTCATGAGTACACCCTTTCCATTACAAAAATTGGGGTTTGGGTTTTTTTGGGAGATGGAAATCGATAAGTCGGATGAAGGTGAAGGGTTGGGATTAAGTGTTGGTCCAACGGTGGCGTTGAATTTCAAGTGTCATTTGGATGTTTAATTAGATAATAATAGTAGGTACGTGGGTGTTCGTGGATCTTCCTCGATCGTACTTTTCATTTTCCATGGCTCTTCGTCGGAGAAATGCTCCGATTCCGGCATGAGGGGTCAAATGGTATAATTGTTCCAAAATTAGGGGGCTTTTTAATCGAATTGCAAATGCGAGAGGAGCCAGTGTTAAATTCCCCAAACTATAGGGGGCCAGATGTAATTTACTCTTAATATAATACATATTATTTATCTATATGTTTTTGCCAATTAAAAAGTGTCCATCTTAATTTAATATTTAACATAGTAAATATTATTAAAAAGTTCTCTTAATTAGGGTTATCTGAATCGAGGATATGTTTGTAATTTAATCTTCCAACAGCCATCCATTAAATACATCAGCCCTAAATTGTAACTGTAGGATAAATAGTTATTGGGAGTCATCAGCTAACCTTTTTTTTTGCCAAACATTTTAAAATCAGTTGATAGATATCTAAGAGTCAACCTCTACTCTCCAACAGCCAAACCAAACACCGACTTTATGTTCGTGAGATGATGGAAGAAAATGAAAGAAATATGAATATCTTCTGATCTTCCAACTACACATTTTTATAATGAAGATGCTGTTTGGTTAAGCATCGAAAGCAATCCACTTTTTCAGAAGGAGATTTGATTTGGGTATGTGTTCGTAAAGAGTACATTTCAATATATCGTCGTGGTAAAATTAAATCTCACAAGAAGATGATCCATTTATGATTCTTTAACATGGAGGAATTGTTTACGAAATTGTATTGTTATTACGAATCGAAAGCAATAACGTATAAAAGCGAGAAAGAACGGGACACAAGATTTACGTGAAAAATTCTTATGGGAAAAAACTACGATTACACGACGGTAAAGAATTTCACTATGATGGAGAAGCGTTATAATCTATGTCTTTAACACACAAATTGTCTTGTGTCACAAGACCTACAAAAACGCATATTTATAATAGTATCTAAGTAACCCTAACCCTAATTATGGATTAGGAAGAATCATGTAGGACTAGCGATTGCTGAACTTCTAGTGGTCGATGGGTCCATAAGGCAGCCTCAAAGCTAGCGGTCACTGGGAATATAGCACCGCTTGGGATTCGGATCACCAAAAAATAACACTCCACCTTGAGACCAATTTCATCTTTATGGCGTTCAATTAACAAATTCAACTTCTTTAAGAATATCTTCAACATCTTTAAATAACTGCCATACACAGTAGTCTCTTGGACTATACTTTAATACTAACCAAGCTCGAGCAGAGCTTAAACGTAGTTTCAGGAACTAGCTTTATCATTATATCAGCAGGATTATCATGAGTGTTGATCTTGGTCACCTTTACATCACCCTTGGTAATCATATCTCGGATGTAGTGATATCTCACATCAATGTGCTTTGTTCTCTCATGGAATACAAAATCCTTAGTAAGACTAATAGCACTTTGACTATCACAGAAAATGGTAGTGCAAAACATATCTTCACAATGCTCAGAATATTGACCTCTTAACCATGTAGCCTCTTTGTTCGCTTTAGTAATTTTCATCTACTCGGCTTCAATAGTAAAAAGAGCAACAATAGACTTTAAGGTTGTTCTAAAATCACAGCATAACCTCCAATGATGAATACCCTGTGAATGATCTTCTCTTGTCCAAATCACCAGTAAAGTCAGAATCAACAAAACCAACAAGCTAATCATTTGATCTTCCAAATTGTAGACAAGCATTGGAAGTACCACGCAGGTAAAATCCACTAAATTACTTTCTAATATTCTTTTCTAGGATTAGCCATGAATCTATTGACAACACTCAACGTATGTGACAAATCTGGGCATGAGTATACCATGGCATACATAAGTGATGAAGATAAAGAATGATATTTAATTAGTAATTACCTTTAGTATTTGGATTATTGTTAGGAGTTTTAGTTATAGTAAAATTACATCTATTAGGTTTCTTTAGTTTTCTATAAATAGGACTTATGGTTTATTGTTTTGGTTGGTTGAATTTGATAATTAAAATTAAGGTTATTCCTGATGTCATCTTCATTTCCGGTATCTTGTTAGATCCGATCGAGACTCTATTGTTGTGGTATTACGTTTCTGTCTGCATCAGTTGGTATCTAGAGACCAGCGTACGCTCCTTCGTCATGCCTCCAAAGTGTGGTAATCAACCGGAGGTGACTACTCTCGAGGCCCTAGAAACTCGTATGATGGATTTGTTGGTACAACAATCCGCTGTCTTTCAGCGACAACATGACGAAGTCATGAAAGTCTTGCACGCCCAAATGGCTAACATCACTAAAGCGACAAGATTAACACTACGAGGACGTCAAGTTTCTCTACCACCTGTTATCAATCATTCTGAATTTGATAACAAGGTCACCGTGGATAATCCTTGGACACCGTTGGCTGACCACGGGCTTCCCACAACTAAGTGGGACTCCTACCCTGGTGAGGAGGACGAGGTCGATGAAGGTGATGTTCTTGTAATTCAACATCTTTTAAAGACCGATTGTATTGACTTCTTGGGTGTTCCGATTTATGACTCTTACCCTAGTGAAGAGGACAAGGGACACGAGGTTGACGAAGTTATTGCTAGCGAGCTAGTAAATGCATCTTTACCTTAGGTTCCTAAGGATTATGAGGTTGAGGAGGTTGAGCACATTGACTTTCTCAGCGTCAAAAAGTTTGACTATGTTGCGCCTTCGCCATTGTTGAACTTATGGAATAGGCTGAAGGAGGTGGAACAAATTGCTCGAACATTTGATTTCATGGTCTTTCATCTAGCGAATATTCATAATTCCCTAGGTTTAAAGTATTTATTCTGCTGGAGTGGACGATATCAAGTATCACCATATTGTTCGAAGAATGCATGTCGGAAGTTGTCAAGCTGGCCTGCGATGTCAAATTCGAGGACGAATTTCTCCAACCGGGGGAGAATGATGGAGATAAAGAATGATATTTAATTAGTAGTTACCTCTAGTATTTGGATTATTGTTAGGAGTTTTAGTTATAGTAAAATTACATCTATTAGGTTTCTTTAGTTTTCTATAAATAGGACTTATGGTTTATTGTTTTGGTTGGTTGAATTTGATAATTAAAATTAAGGTTATTCCTTATGTCGTCTTCGTTTCCGGTATCTTGTTAGATCCGATCGAGACTCTATCATTGTGGTATAACGTTTCCGTCTGCATCAATAAGTAAACCAACTGTGTTAGAGTATGGGACTTTAAACATATAATTCACATCATCATTTGACTGTGGACATATAGCGAACTATATTCTGAAATATGCAGCTAATGGAGTTTTCACTAGCTTAGTATCAGCATATTGAAACGGCGAAGTACCTTGTCAATATAGCCCATTTGACTGAGGTATAACTTTTCAGAGGGTCTATCTCTAGAAATCTCCATGTCAAGAATCTTCTTTGCTGCATCCAGATCCTTTATCTCAAATTCACTGTTCAATTACTTTTTCAACTTATCAATCTCTGTCTTGTTCTTGGCAGCAATCAACATATCATCAATATACAGGAGCAGATAAATAGTTGAACCATTCATAGACTTCAGGTAAACATAACTATCATATTCAGACCTTTTAAAATCTTGAGAAAGGATAAAGGTATCAAATCTCTTATACCATTGTCTCGCGCTTAGTGGCTTCTTAAATCTCTTTTACCACTTTAACAGCAAAGGCAACAAAATTTGCTTTATCTTTATACCTGTTGGGAGGTCCTGTATTTAACCTAGGTATGTCTGCCGCAATAAGCCGTGGAGGTGTGTGCACAGGAATTGGAGAGTCCTCAATAATATGTACATGAACATCAACATCTTCTTTATCACCTGAGTTAATAATATGCTCCACCTTAACTTTGGATTTCTGTGTACTCTTAACAGAAACATCAGTTAGAGGTTCAAACAGAATATCATCATGAATTATAGCAGTCTCGTTAAACATAATATTTTTGTTAATTACCATCTTCTTGGTTTTAGGATTCTACAACTTAAAACCTTTTACACTAGGCTTATAATCAAGAAAGATACACTTAATGACTCTGGACTCTAGCTCCCTATTATCAACATGTACATAGGTTGGGCAGCCAAAAATTTTCAAAACTGAATAATCAACTGGAGTTCCAGACCATACCTCAATTGGAGTCTTCTTTTTAATAGCAGTAGAAGGAGATTGGTTAATCAAGTACCAAGTAGTAGATGCAGCTTTAGCCCAAAAATGTATATGCAATCCTGCATTAGACAACGTATAATTGACCTTTGAAATAATGGTCATGTTCATATGCTCGACTATAGGGATGGCAAAAAGACTCATACCCTGTAGATTAGACCCTTACCCTACCCAGTGAGTCTTATGATCTACGAGTCATGGGCAGGGTATGGATTTATATATATTAATTTTAATAGGGTCTGGGTGTAGATTAGATCGATATAAACCCAGACCCTACCCATAGACCCATTAGTTAGATCCTACTTATATATCCATTAGTTAGATCCTACTTAGACCTTAGTTATTTTATTATGAAAATAATTATAATACATATATAAATTAACTAAAAAAAATTCTAACGCGTAATTAGACAAACCTAATAACTAACCAAAAAAATCTTAATGTGATTTAAAATAAGGTACTCAAATTTGATATCTTAATTACTCAATAGAATTCAGTATAATGTGCAAATAGTATAGAATATACTTCAGTTATTGATAATGTTGATAACAACAAGAGAGCAAGAAGATAATCAAAAAGACTTGTTTAAAAGTCACATGAAAAGTAAGTAATAAATTATTTTATTTTCAAACTATATATTTAATACTTATCAGTTTATTGATAACTTTTAAATCATATTTATATAGTTGATTTAAATGTTACTATTTGATCTAAATTTAGTTTGATATTATTTTTTAGGGAAAATTAGGCTAAAGCCCCTGTACTTTGGGGATTCAACCATTTTAGGGCCTGCTGTTTAAAAACTACTCTTTTCGTCCTTACTGTACAAAATAACCAACCTTTTTAGTCCCTAAAAATCAACATAATTTTTTTTATGACTATTATGCCCTTCTTTTAAGAAACTAACCCAAACCAATAGCCAAACTCAAATAAACCGAACCAAATCATCTTGAACCCAATCGATATAATTAGTAAAACCTTTCATCTTCCTCCATCTTCTCCAAAAACTCAGGCTCGGGCTCCGACGACGAGCTCGGGCTCCTGCCGGCGGGATACTCAAGCGAGGAGTCAACCAAATTTGCCAAATTCGAGGATGGGATGCCGAGTTGCGACTCGTTAGATTTGGAACCCGTCGGTGAGTCAGTGGTTGATGGTGTCAACGAGTTTGCGATGGTCGGTGCGGTCGTGGGCATGCGGATGATGATGAGGCCCTTCTGGATAAGGGTGGTAGTGTCCCCGAAGATGAAGTCGACGGTGCCAGAGATGAGGGTGTCCTGGTAGCCGTCCGGCCGGATGTAGATTAGGGTTAGATTAGATTTTGGGTTAGTTTATTTGGGTTTGGGTATTAGTTTGGATTAGTTTCTTAAAAAAAGGGCATAATGGTCATAAAAAAAATTCTGTTAATTTTTAGGGACTAAAAAGGTTGGTTATTTTGTACAGTAGGGACGAAAAGAGTAGTTTTCAAACAGCAGGCCCTAAAACGGTTGAATCCCCAAAGTACAGGGGTTTTAGCCTAATTTTCCCTATTTTTTATTACATAGAGTTTATTTTTTCTTAATTTTTATATGGATTATATTAAAATTTTAAAATTATGGTACAAAGTAGCAGGTCTATGGATATGACATGGATCTTTGATTAGATTCTAGGGTTGGGGTCTGAATCTTTCTAAAAGATATCCATATGGTCGTGGGTAGGGTATGGATTCAACTAGAAAAACTAGGATATGGGTTGGATAATATCAATATCCTACCCTACCCTACCTATTGCTATCCCTACTCGACTATAGCATTTTGTTAGGGAGTATGGGAAATGGAATAATATCTAACAATCCCATGTGATTTACAGTAGGATTCAAACTCATTTGTACAGAATTCCATACCATTATTAGTGCAAAGCTTCTTTACCTTCCTTTCAATCTGCTTTTCAACCATGGTCTTTCACTCCTTGGATGCTGAGAATGTATCAGACTTATATTTCAAGAAATAAGACCACACCTTTCTGGAGTAGTCATCAATAATGGTCATCATATAATAGAATCTGCCAATGGATGTCTCCTGGGCTTGTCCCCAAAGATCAGAATGTACATAGTCAAGAATGCTCTTAGTTGTCTGAGTAGCTATGTTGAATATCACTCTTTTGTGCTTGCCAAAGACACAGTGTTCACAAAACTTTAGATGGTCGTTGATATAACTATTAAAAAGTCAACGGTTGCTCAACTCTATCAAACGAAATTTACTTATATGCCCGAGACACATATACCATAGATAATAAATATCATTATCATAAGAAATATTATGCCAAATAATAAGAGAGGTAGTACCTGAGATTGTAGAACCTCAGAGAAAATAAATTCAATTAAACTTTCTCAGGTCAGTCTTCATCATGACAAGAGAATCTTTTGTGATCTTCAAAACACCGTCTCCACCATCCTTTATCATCAAGGACATTCAACGAGATGAGATTTCTCTTTATCCTCGGAATATAGTGCACATCTATCAAGTTTTTGATCGTGGAACATTTTGATTTGGACAGAACTAATACCTTCAGTCTTGCTTAATGAGTTATCATAGCCTATAATAAATCCAGCATTGAGAGTTGGTTCGAAGGTCATAAACTAATCTCTACAAAGGTACATGTGATAGGTGAATGATGAATCAAATCCACTCATTGTTAGCATCAATACATCCAACAATAACGACAAGAGTCTCACTGTCAGGAACACAATTTGCACAATCATCAGTCTCGAATTTGCTTGTGTTATTCCCTTTCTCCTTGTTTTGCAGCTTAAAACACTCAGAGATGTTGTGTCCATCTCTCCTACAGTACTTACAAAATTTGTAATTCTTGTCTTTGAATTTTGAGCAGCCTTTATGACCATTGAACTTTTATCACGAGATCCATTGTTTGAGTTCTTCTCCTTTGATCTACCACGAATAAGTAAACTCTCAGCATGAGAGCCGCTCGAACCATTAATAGACACCATTTGTTGCATCTTCTTCTTGGCGTGCAAGGCTTCCTAAATCTCATTAAGAATGAGGATATCACGACTATAAAGGATTATGTCTCTGAAATTAGAATAAGAACTTGACAGTGAACATAATAGGATTAGATCCAAATTTTCTTTGTCATACTTGACTTTCATAGACACTAGGTCAGTAACGATCTCTTTAAAATCAAAGATATGTTGTAACAAGTTACCTCCCTCTTGTAACTTATGTAAGAATAATTTCTACTTCAGATACATCTTATTGTTAAGATTCTTTGTTATACAAATCCCTTCTAACTTTAACTAGAGGCAATATCAGTCTTTTCGTAGAGAACTTGTAGGATGTTGTTATGTAGATGGAATTAAATTTGTGATAAGGCCTTGCGGTCCTTCCTCTTCTTATCCTCAGACTAAACGACAAGAGCCTTCTTGCCGAAGCTATCCAAGGCATCATCAAAGTTACCCTATGCTAATAAGCTCGCATCTTTACGTGCTAATAAGCTTGCATCTTTACCTGCCATAAAGAGAATTGGTTATCTTAATCTAACAGCAGAAGATCATACTTTATGGAGGCCATCCTAAATACGTAATTAATTCAACAAACTCTGATATCACTTATTATTATAGATTGAATGCAATAACACGTAAAAATGAGAAAGAACGATACACAAGATTTACATGAAAAACTCTTGCGGAAAAAACCACAGGTGCACGACGACAAGGAGTTTCACTATGATGGAGAAGTGTTACAATCTATGTCTTCAACACACAAATAGTCTTGTGTCATAAGACCCACAAAGACGAATATTTATAGTAGTAGCTAAGTAACACTAATCCTAATCATAGATTAGGAAGAATCTTGGGGGACTAGTGGTCGCTGGACTTCTAGCTGTCGCTGGGTCCATGAGACTATCTCGAAGTTAGCAGTCCCTGAGAATGTAGTGACTATTGGAGATTCGGATCACCCAAAAATAACATGCACTACCCAGAGAGCAACGTGTAGCTGATGTATTTCTATATCATGATATGAATATTGTCCAAGATGGAGAGAACTCGAGGACGAGTTCCATCGCAGCGGAAGCGAATGATCCAGAAAAGTCCAAGAAAAAATCAAATTTGAACCTAATTATCTCATTATTTGTGATGATTCAAATAACCATACCATATACGGTTGGAAATTCCTATGTGTCCACTTTCATAAGCAGCAAACGGTTTATCATTTGAAGTTCCCTAGAAGAAATTATGGTCATTTTACCACAAGGGGACAGGTTTATTGAAATTCCAGAAGACAGATTCCAAATGTCATTTTACACAGTTATTTCGGGACCATTATTTTAGTAAATATGGTCAAATAAGATATCATTAAAAAGATCTAGATGTCTAGCTTCCAACAAATCAATCCGTTTATAATTTATATGTATGTAACAAAAGTTGTATGTCTTTTAGTGAAATATGTTCAGAAGTCCGAGGACAGTTATTACAGAGTCAAAAGGTCATGTATCCTAAGCCTACATAAAGCAACATTTTGTAATGATGTAAAAGCATTGATTTGAGAATAAAAAAAAGTTGTATATTCCCTCCTTTAAATTAAAAAAAAAAACAAAATTTGTATTATGAGTCTATTGACTTGCTTTTAAAAGATGGATTTCTTCTATGTTATATCTGAATTTTTTTTGGATTTTTTTAGGTGATGAATTGATAAAAATTCTTCGGTAAATTTCATCAAATGTAGAATATTAATTCAATCTTTTTGGTGAATTTTATTAAGTTGGAATTCTATCTTATATTTTACTCAACTCTTTGTCGATTCTATAGCGTGACTTCTTGATCTTGTTAGTGGATTTTAACGAGTGAAAGTTTATCCAGAGTAATCCCTTGTGTTACTTCTTCAAGTCTTCAACCTTTCAGGTACCAGTGTAGTGCGCAAGAGAGCATCCTGCAATAACCTCAATATTTCTACAACATTGTTAGTTCTTAAAAATCAACTTAAAGCTAAAATTCAATTGGTTCTCAGTCAAGAAAGAGTCAAACTTTTGACAAAAAAGGTAATAACTCTATTGCCTCAAATAGTAACTATTATACAAAATTTCTCGGGGAACAACTAGAAAATAAAAAAATTATATTAAGGGAATTATGAATCACGTTTATTATGCAAGAAAAATTTCTTCATTAATTTTCGAAAACGCGTTAAAACATGTCATCTTCATTGTCCCTGCAATAACCTCACAATTTCTTCATCCTCGATTGCTTCGACATACGGAAAGAAAATCATAGAAGAAAAGGGGCGAACGAAAGATAACTATTCATTAATCACTTATCAAATAAAAAAGATGACTGACTATTCATTAATTTAAAAAAACTGAGAGATTATACCAACGGAAAAAAATAAAATTTGGCTTTTATTTGGCGCTCTTGAAACGGTGGTAGAGAGGGTTTTATTTGGCATTGATTTCTATTTTATATAATGGTGAAATGAAAATTTAGTTACTAAAAAAAATATATGTAAGTAGTAACTATTGGGAGTGACAATTAGTATAGGGCCTATAATGATTGGATCCGAATACAAACTTATATTTGCTGGCAAAATGAAATTTTGGGAAAAACATTCCTCCCAGGACTCTATTCTGGGATTCGACCTTCAAACGGTAACCAAAAAAGAAATTTACCCCCCAATAAGATCATATTTCTAAGCGATTATGTAGAGTTTACGTGGAAAGAAAAGTGTATGTCTCATTAAGCGATCTTACAGCTTATATACACAT